>JAJTUV010004207.1:0-23931 GCA_021653895.1 Mastomys natalensis | reverse complement strand
ACAGCAGGCATAACAAAGAGAAACTGGAGCCAGTTGTGAAATCATGGCAACCAGAAAAACTGCCATGGAAGGCACTTGTCCTCTTGGCACATTCACAGTATCTGAGAGGTCTCTCATTAGAGACAGGACCGCTGCAGAATAATGAGCCAGCTCCTAGGGGTGAGAAAGATTATTACCTCTTCAAATTGACGTCTGCAGCTGCGAGTCCTTAGGGTCTGTGCCGGCCATGGACCCCCCCTCTTGCTTGTGAAAGCTGGCACTGTTTAAACTATTTTTGTAGAATTTGCCCTCCATTAGCTCTGTCATGCTGGGATATCAAGTGGAAAAAAAAAAAAAAGCACCTTTAATTTGAGGATTCGTTAGACAGCTGTTTTGACTTGTTTGCCGCATTGGATGCTGGACGTTTGTTGATCTGCTAGGCCGATATAGAAAAGTCCCATGTACCAACTAGAATGGGCTTGTTTGTTTCCTCTGAGGTCAAGCCACAAAGACATAGATGCTTGGCTAGAAAACTACATTAATATATATTTCCCTCTCCTTACAAAGCCATTCGTCCTTAGCAATAAATATCGTTAAGCCTTTACTCTGTGAGGGCAGTGTATCACACAGCTGCAGTGTCACAGAGAAGACATCTCTATTGGCTCAAGAATATATGCAAGAAAGCTAGAAGCTGACCCCTTCCAAAATATGGGTTTTTCTTTTATAATTGCCACAGGTACATCCTGTCTCTTTTCTTTTTTATTGCCCTGATTTAAGCACAGACAGTAAGGATGGCATATCTTTCTTCTACAGTATGGAGTCTCTTAATATTGTATCTGGTCTGTCCGCTGAACAGCAAGTAAACATGAGAGCAATGTTTTGAGGGAGAGAATGGCTTGTGGGAAGAGAGAAATCAGACATCCCTTCACTACCAAAGCACAGTTGTGTTTTACAGTGAATCCCCACCACTCAGTCAGAGCCAACCTCCTGCCTCCAACTCCTTCCACCAGTTCCTCAGCCAAAAGCTTCCCTCTTCCCAAATGTCATACTATAGTTCTCAATTCCTCTGAGTCATGAAAACAGGAATACTTTTTTACTGGTCAATTTTTAATGGAAATTTTTTTTAAATTTCTCCTAATTTTTTGATATATAAACACAATATTATTGTGTCACATTCCAATGTCAGTTTTCTACATTAGATTAATTCATGAAAAGGCAAAATTAGGAAGCTTCCAGGTAAGGTTGGATTCTACCTAAGGTAGAGAACACATTCTACAAATCAGTCATGATCATGCCCATTGAAGAGAGCAAAATGAGGACCCAACCAGGGTGCCAGAATTTTCCACTGGTGGAAAAGCTGGCACCAACCACAAGCTGGAAAAAGATCTCTTCTATGTATAGTTCCTGTCCCCAAGGGTCACTCTTGGCCACACTTTGTCTCTCAGGACCGAGAACTGAATATTATTTGTTCTTATGAATTATTTTGTCTTCCTTTATTGAAATTCAATGGAGTAAAAATAACCACTGTCCATTCTTCCTTGCCTGACAGCTCTACCTGGGCTGAGGTAGTGGGAAAGGACAGGAAAGCCTGCTACAGATGTTTAATAGAAGAAAGCCCTTTTGGAATGTGTTTGCATGACTCATAAAGAACAGTTATTCTTAGCTTTCCTGTCCATAGAGATAAAACTCTTTGCCCACTAATACAAGCTTCTACTTAAAATGGGAAGCCCAAGGCCCATTCAAAGCTAAATCCCAATAATAGGCTCTCATTACAGTACCTGTCCCAAACCCCTGGAGTTATATTGTATCATTCTACAATATAGGCTTACATTCTTTGCAAGCCTAGAACTCATTGCAAAATCTTACTAGTTTGGTGGTTTAATTTATTATGGTAGAACCACCTAGTATAAAAAAAAATAAAATTGCCCAATGCAGTAATAAGTACATTAATTCATATTTAAGAATTATCCATTCGTTTATCACACATGCTATAGTTTAAAATGCTATGTCACCTAGAAAACCAAACACTCTATGATTGCCTTTATAGAATTAGGCATATAATCAAACTTAAACCTCATACTGATTATCTTTTGGATAAATACACTCTCTTTCAACACCAACAAGGTAATAATATACTGAAAAAGTTTACTCAAGGATTCCTCTGCACTTTGATGAATTAAACAACAGAAGTACTAGAGAGTTTTCTAAAGAAAAGCTGAAAGAGAAATTAAAAAAAAAAATCCTCTGGACAGGGAAATAATTCAGTGGGTTAGAGTATTTCCTATCCAATTTCCATATGAAAAGCCATGACTGTTTATACTCTATAGAACCCCAGTTCTTGGGGTAGGCAGAGACAAGAGGATCCTAGCAGCTGACTGGTCAGGTGGCCTAGCCAAAAAGACAAGATTCAGGTTGAGTAAGAGAGTCTTGTTCAAGGAGGCTAAGAACAACAGAGCAAGATGCTTAATGTCTTATTCTGGCCTTCATGTGTGTGTGTAAATAAACAACATATGCCTGTATATACACAGATATCCACAGTCACACACACACAGGCCCCATACCACCCGTGTATCATCTCTTAACCTTCCTCATCTGTTAGGTCTCGAGGTTTTCAGGGATGATCACTTCTTTGCATCTCAATCCTCAGGTCTGCTTTGGAGATAACATCCTAATAATCGGTCATTCTGTGTCTGTCCATCAAGAACTTCTAACAGGCTAGGGATGTAATGTAGCAGATGCTATGATTGTAAGCATTCAGGAGTCCTTTGTTTAATGCCAGCACTGGTGGAAAAAAACATCAATAAATAAAACTACAACTTGGCAACTTTCAAAGTGCTATCTCTTGGGATTCAGTATTTACATGTTTATATTGAAGATTTGGATTCGCTTTAGTGAAAATGTCCCTGTGAAGTCTTATTTGTGTCTTTCAGTAAAATGTTATGTGTTTGCTGTATGCTGATACATTATATTATGCATATTTCTAGAAACTTACAGAATCCTAAGGGATAAGTGATGTGTTATTACTGTTATTATTTTTCCTTGTTGCCTATGCTTTAAAAGCTAAGTGTGTTAACATATTTTATTTGGCAACCTTATGGATCTTTGTGCTAAAACTAATACTTTTCCTTACCTTGTAATCATTATATGTTTTGCCTCCTTTGCTTACCTTGCTGTTCTTTCAAAATTGACCACTGCCTAGCAGCTATGCTGTCAGTCCTATTCGTATTATTAAAGAAAGTAATTATAACACTCAATAATATATTTTCTGATTACTATGCCTAGGTAGGTCCTACTTAGCACTTAAAGAGTTTTCTTTTTGCTGATATTTGAGGTGTCTTTTAATCAATAATCAATGCTGAATTAAATTTTATATTATTTTTCTCATCTTACATGTATGAGTGCTTTGCCTGTGTGTCTGTCTGTGTGCCACGAGCTTACCTAGTGTCTGCAGAAGTCAGAGGAGCATATCAGATGCCCTTGAACTGGAGTTACAGACAGTTAGTTGTAAGTCACCATGTGGGTGCTGGGAACTGAACTTGGGTTCTCCACAAAAGCAACTCAGTCGCTGAAGCCGTTACTGGGGCTCCAACCAATGGTGAGCTTTGGCCAAAGCTTTACTACGCCCATGGAGATCATTTGAATATTTAACTCTGTTATGTTCAAAACCACTGGAGTATTGTTCTAAGACATCTGTTACGAGAGTGAGCCTACACTGTAAATGATACATCAGTCTTTTCATATGTTCATGGTATGGCTTGTCATTTTGTATATGGAATCTTTGTCATCCTGTTCAGAAATAAGATATTTCTATACTGCTTTCTTCTTCTACCACTTTTCTTTTTGCTCCTTCTCTTCCTCCTCCTCTTCCTTTTCTTCCTCCTCCTCCTACGTTTCTCCTCCTCCTCCCCCTCCTCCTCCCCTCCTCCTCCTCTCCTCCTCCTCCTCTCCCTCCTCCCCTCCTCCTCTTCTTCCTCCCTCCTCCTCCTCCTCCTCCTCCTCCTCTTCCTCCTCCTCCTCTTCCTCTTCCTCCTCCTCCTCCTCCTCCTCCTCCTCCTTCTTCATGACAGGTTATGCTATCCAAAGTTAACTGCCTCATTGACTTACAGGGCAAGATCTTTCACACTTTCTATTCTCTACAATATTTTTTTATAATCATTGCATTTATTTCTTCAAACTTTTATAAAGTTTGCCCATGGGATGCTCTGACTCTCCTCTTTCAACTTCCTGAATCTTATATTTTCATCTTAATCCTTTGTCTTTAAGGTAACAAGGTAATATTCAACTGTTTATATTCTTTTTGAATGTGAACTGCCCTCCTAGTGATACAGATTTCTCTACGTTATCTAATATTTCTTATTAAATTCTTCATATGATTTTCTTATAATATTGGCCACATTTCTGATTAGAAAATCTTTTTTTATTCTGAACGTATTTTAACAGTTTACCAAATATTTCTCACCTTTATTGGTTCTTTTATAAGTGATTTAGTCAAGTTAGCATTTTTCATATGCTTGCTCTCCACTAAAGTTATTTCTACTATTTTTAAATTTTTTTTCTTTCCTTTTAGAGGGTAATGTATTGTTTTTCTTCAGGTTGTTAAGATGGGAAGGGATAGAGACCTATGGTTTGTTATTTGCAGTTATCCATATAATCTTTCTTTATAAAAATTTCTGTAATTCTGTGCTGATAATTTCATCCTAACCCGTGTAACTGGGTTTGGATAATGGAATGTGAGCCAAAGGGACAAGGCACCAGATGGCTTCCCTTTAATCAGGGCTGAATCATTAAAGACATGAATCTCACAAGTACGGAAGCTGGATTTTTTTTTTTTTTTTTTTGAATCTGGATTTTTAGCCTGAGTCAGAAGATGGAAAGATAGCAGAGCAGAGATCACCCTACTCAAAGCCTCTGGCACAATGGTTCTTATTCTTCCTAATGCTGCAACTCTTTAATACAGTTCCTTATGTTGCAGGGACCCCCACCATAAAATTATTTTTGCTTGTACCTCATAACTGTAATTCTGCTACAGTTATGAATCATAATGTACATATTTGTTTTCCGATGGTCTTACAGGTTGAGAATCTCTGCTCTAACAGAACTGTAGATGTTCCAAGGCTCTGCCACATAAGCAAGAAATACTGACTAAGCTTTTGAGCTTATTTGTTCTATAGCAAAGATATGGATATCTCAGACTAAGATACAGTTGAACATAACAAATTATTGAAAATATGACTGCTGACATTAAGGATGATACAAGCTGTATATTATTACTAGAGGCTGGGAAAGTGGAGGCCTGTGCCCCAGAGTGGTACAATGTTTAGTAAACTGACACCTGCAGTGCCTTGAAAGGGAGATATTTTATCTTCTTCCTAAAGGATGGTTTCAGAAGCAGTCTTCTAACAGAATGTTACCAGTGCTATTTGTTTGTTGCTATCCTCTGACCTCTGAATTGTCAGAGGAGCTCAGAAAAGTGCTGGACTGTGGTGTAAGCAGGGAAAACCGACATGAAGTTTTAAGGATTACAGAGATGAAAGGAGAACGGTTTCTATTTATTAAAAGTAATAAAAGCTCAATGGTTTGACAAAGACGTCTGGCTTAAAGTGTGCCCCAGTGACCTGTATTGCCATTCATGTCCATTGGAACAACCTTTGAATGTCTTCAGTTCGTCTGTGGCAAAGCACATAGACCAAACCGTTTAAGAGAAAGGTGCCTATCATCCTGGTTAGCTCATATTGTCAGTAATGAAGCCTTCGGAGAAAAGCACTTGCCCAAAGAGCAGGTATGGAGCTATTTGCTCATTCTTCTGAGAAAAAGTAATTCACTTCTAAGGTAAACATGCATTTGGAGTCATAATACCAAAAGTTCCAATAGCCTGGATTAAAGGAGACTCTAATTATTAAGACTTTTGACCCTTTGGGGCCCACATCTCTATATAAAGAGGTACCAAGGTTCGAAAGCCCAGGCTCCATAAGAGGCATATTATGCAAAACTTTCATGATGTGGCCTCGGAAGATAACGAAAACGAGGTCTCCTACAGACAGATTAGCTCAGAAAAAAAAAAAAAAAAAAAAAAAAAAAAACAATGGACTGAGAAAAAGAAAGGCTTAAGTCAGTTTCCTTATCACCATTGCTATGGGGCAGTTTGTCACAGTTATTACTCACTATCGTATGATTATACATCTGCAGGATTTGTTTTCTAACCTCTAAATCTGTGCCCGGTGCAAAGAATGCCAGGAAACCTTGGATTCTGAGATTAATCTGAAGAATCAATAGGTACTTAGAGTTTTTTCTCTGGAGGCTGAGAGTACATATCATTTGGTTAGAAAAGAAAAATGGAAGTTTTATGAAGGTAAAAAGTAGTATCATATTTCCTTAAATATATGTCAAACCGTTGCCTTTGGCTGAGACATTCTTGGACAGTGAATGAATTCTGTGTAGAAGCTTGTTGACAGAAATCAGTTTCCACCACTTCAAATGTTCTTCACCTCATCCTTAGGAACAAGAACAAACTGATTACTCCAGTATCACTTATTATACTTAGGGTTAGGGTTAGGGTTAGGGTTAGGGTTAGGGTTAGGGTTAGGGTTAGGGTTAGGGTTAGAGGGCTAGGGTTAGGACTAGGGTTAGGGTTAGGGCTAGGGCTAGGGTTATTACTCACTATCATACAATTATACATATGGATGATTTATTTTATAACCTTTAAATCTGTGCCCAGTGCAAAGAATGCCAGGAAATTCAATTTAGATTTTGGAATGAGAAGACACAAGGAGCAGAGAGTCACAGGTTAGACCAACCAACATAGAGGCAGATCTGTAGCTGACTCAGAGGTCTGGTATACATTCTGATACCACCAACATGAGTTGAAAATCACAAGCCAGGCTGTAGTGGTGCAGGACTTTAATCTCAGCACTTGGGAGGCAGAGGTAGGTGGATTTCTGAGTTCGAGGCCAGCCTGGTCTACAGAGTGAGTTCCAGGACAGACAGCCAGGTCTATACAGAGAAACCCTGTCTCGAAAAAAAAATAAAATCACAAAATTGGGAAGAGGGACTTGGGAAGAGTTGGGGAGAAGGGGAGAGGAGAGGATGTTGTAGATGAAGTACTCAAATTAAAAATATTTTAAACAAAGTAGTTAGGTACCAACCTACAGAGGTTCATAGCTTAGCACTCCAGGGCATTGTAGAAGATAGGTTGTTTCTTCTGCAAACCTGAGGCTGAGTGGGAGCTGCCATTGTCCACCACATCACTAGCCTGGGATTCAAGATTTAAGTACAGTTCTTCAGAAAATACAAAATGTATGTGCCATGTGATATAGCAATAACTCTGTGGGTAAATAACCAAGAAAAGAAAACCAGTGTGTTCCACAAATATCTGCATGCCTATAGTCACTACAACAATACTCATGGCAGCCAAGAAATGTGACCTATATAAATATCTATTTCCTGGTGAATGGATAAAGAATATATATAAAATATATATAACTGCCACCAACCACATGTCCCTTCTGCACTGAATCCAACATACCCAGCCAACCAGATCTTCCAAAATTTTCTCCATGGTCTAGCCTCATAATTTTCCTGGCTCTCCTCATCCACACCTTTTCCTAAACCATCAGATCTAGCTTGGGTCTCATATCCAGTACTCTGCTTTGTCCAGCCACCTGTATCTGTGGAAGTACCAATTTCTAGGCATCTTCCAGGACTTCATCCCCTTAATTTCATTAATCTGAAGGTTGTGTGTGTGTGTGTGTGTGTTTGTCTTCTTTAGATTTCTCGAATTCTTTCATGAAATTTACAACTGTCCTTTTAAGTTCCATGTCATGAGGTTTATTTAGTTATTTCTCATTGTTAAACACTTCTACAACACGAATAGGCTTTGGAAAGAAGATACTGGCTTGACTTTTCTTTCATATTGTTTGTATTTTTGCAGTAAGATCTGGAAATGTAGAATGTTTTTTCTTACTACTAAATTTGATATGGGCAGAACAGGTTTAGCAGAAGAGAGGATGCTATGGTGGGTGGGCCAAGAGATGGGAAATAGCTCAGGTAGAATGAAATTAGGTAGACAGAAGGAACAGGGCTGGTGTAGATAGAGTACATGCATCTTGATCTAAGTCTTGAGTTTAGATGGAGGTCTGGCTTGGTGGAAAACATGAATGTGGCATATGAGAGGCCTATGGATTGAGGGATGGAGATGAACTAGAACTGGAGTTACAGATGGTTGTAAACACCATGTGGGTGCTAGCCATTAGACTCAGATCTTCTAGAAGACCAGCAAGTTCTCTTAACCGCTGAACCAACTTTGTAGCCACATGATGTCTAACTTGATCATAGTTTTGTAAGAAAATACGTGTGTATCATACCAGTTAAATTCATTGATACCACCGTTAGTATCCAGTCAGCATCAATTTTAATGAATTTCACAAGTACACTGGAAAAGAAAAATGTACTTTTTCATTTTTATATGCACTATTCAATGTTTTTCCATTAGACTTAGGACATTGATTATGATATTTGTATCTGTTTATCTTTCATTTTCCTTCATGGCATCTTATAAATGAACTACAATGATGCTTGTGTAGAGGATGGTTTGTCTGTGGCCCCATTGTGTACTAGCACATCCACAGTGCTGACTGTTTAAGCTAGAAAACGTTGCCCATGTTTACTTTTCAGTTGTTTTTTGCTTTCTTTCTTTGTTTCATGAGTCCTCTTTACCTTTCCTGGTTATCTAGTTGTGACTGGAAAAGTCTCTTCCTTTGTGTGAAGTGCATTGTCTTGATTTTCCTAGAGTTTATGTTGTGAAAAGCGCTTGAGCCTCGAATGTTAAGATCTCAGGACTGGTGTCATAAGCCTTTAATTCTAGCTACTTCAGAATCTGAGGCAGGAGGATTGTAAGTTCAAAACCTGTGCAGGCAACAGAGTACATTCAAAGCCAGCTTGGGGCAAGATCTAGTCATAAGCAAACAAACAAAAAGACTGACGGTATTGCTCAGTGATAGAAAACCTCCAGATTGCATAAGTTTATGAGGTTTTAGGTTCAAAGCCTGTCACTGAAAAAAAAAATTGAATGTTTTTCAGTTTTGTGACATACTTTTCTCTATAATGCTTTTTGCTTTAAAATATGTTCTTACATTAAAATTACTCTTTGTGTTTCTTCTGTTTTCTGTTTTTAATTTCTTTTCAGCTGTTTTACGTTGAATTCTCCTCTCCTCGGTATTATCTGTCCTTTCTGTGTACGGGGGAGGAGCTTCCTTTTTTACAGTTTGTGATAGATTTTCAAACAGATATGTAGACACCATCTTTACATGGAACAAACATTTCTTAAAATAACTAACACATTCTATGGGTTTCTACCAACAATTTTATATTATACAATTACCTGGCATTTATTAATTTTTTCTTTTTCTCTCTGGATAAACTAAACCCTTTGACATTTCATATTTTTTTGTAATTTTTTGCAAATTGCAGCATCTTATTCATATGTTGGAAAATTTAACATGTTGACTTTTCAAAGTCTAAAGACACTACATTTATTCTTGGACTGAATATTACAAGGACCTTGTTTCTTATTTTAATTAATTTTATGTTTTATTCATCAATTTTGCTGAGTAATTGTAGTAGTATAACAAAGATAGTGGTCACACTCTTGGGAAGTTACCCAATCTAATTTTAATATCTTACTCATGTTATAGTGTCTTACAGGTTAGGTAGCTCTGTCTGATGAACCTTTAAAGTCATGCCATAGTGCCTGAATAATCCAGGACCTGGGTAACTCATCTGTAAACTTACCCAATTGTGACTTGACTTTTACGCACATAGACGGAAGAGAGAAAGAGCAACTCCGTAGTCTATCCTAGCTGTCTGGGTCCTGATGACAAGCTCCACTTCTGCTCATGTTTCCTTGGTGAGAACTCAGCCTTGGGTCTCTGTGCATGACTTGCTCAGACTCAGGGAGGAGTAGAACCGTGCTCCCACTGTGGGCCAGCACTATTCATCCACAGAAAATATTGCACATATTTACTCGTTTACTGCTTCTTATTCTTTTGTTCTCTCTCTCTCTCTCCTCTCTCTCTCCTAAAGAACAAACTGTGGAATGCTGAGGGTCTATTGAGAACACTTGATTTTTATTTGCTAAAATACCTTTTGGTCTAGGAATATAAATTGACTAGATATTTTCTGGATGTGCTGGGGGATGTTTGGCTTTGGTTTTTTACAAATGATGGTACTTTGACTACCTGTTGCCTTCCCTATGGTTCTTGAAAAGTCCCCTACCAAACTAGCATCACTACTAAGAGATTCTATCTTCTCTCCAGAGATTTTCAAAATCTTCTCTTATATTTAGTGTTCTGCTGTGATATGTTGATAGCTTTTTTTTTTTTTTCAATTTTTTCTTTGTTATCTCTTTGATTTCTTACTGTTCTTATTTGATTCTTTCTTACCTGGGTCTCTTAAAATATTTAATTTTGCTCCAGTTCTATTTTAAAAATTCTTTTGTGCTTTAAACATTTTTAAAATGTCTGAAACTCACTGAGCTGTCAGACCGGGAGGAAAACTGTCAGGTAGAGGAGCCAATTAGGCAGCCAACAATGAAAGATAAGCCTGTGTGGGGATGCTGTAAGCAAGATGGAACACTGGAGAAGTTCCTACCCTCCCTGCTCTGTTTCTTCCACAAAATGACACGTGGCTTCACGTGAATCGGTGCATCCATCAAGGAAGCCTGGACTAAAAGGCTCAAATGAATGTTTCAAGTTGCAAGCACCATGGAATCAGAAATGATGGTCAAAGTGTGGACAAAGCACAGGGTCCTGTGATAGAGTAAAGAAGGCATGTTCAAACTTTCCCCCATCCCCATACAGGACGTTCCCATAGGCGTGGTGGAAGGAAACCTCTACTGATTCCTCAAATAGGGAGGTCTAAGAATGGAGAAGCTGAGCCAGGATGTGAATATGTGAAGAGACATAACAGCCAAGGGGACCTGAGAGCTTGATTTTGATTCCCTTCAAAATGTGTGCTTGATGTGTACCAGGTCTGGTGTGAGTGGGGCAGTGCTCCCCTAAAGGGCCAGCTAAATGGGTGTGAGTTAGATGTACTTTAAAACCTGCATGCACTGATCCATGCGGTTTTTTGACTCCATTTTTAACCAGGAACCAGACTTTCTAACAGTTGCACCTCTAAAACATATTACAGGTCCAATATGCTCACTCCCTCTGCCTCAGTCTTAGTCATGATGTCGTTTCTCCTTGTTCTGTTTATGAACTGGTAAATCTCGGAAATTCGTTTGAGACTTGAATAGATTTGTTCCAATAGCTGGAATTTGTTTTTGCCTCAACCTATAACTTGTACCACTTTAAAGTAAATCCTGAGTTTTACGAGTCTGGCAAACACTGTGACTTCAAAACAAGCTCTGTGAAGTGAGGTGAGGCTTACAGTTCTGAGTTCCTGAAAGAAATGTCTTGCTTCACTGCAATATTTGAGAAAGGTGATTCCCTTTTCTTCCATTGGTGGGGAAGAGAAAGTGATATGGATTTCTTTCTAGTCCATCTGGATATTATGATGTTTTAGGCTTCCAGTGGTATGCAATAAAGTTAAGGAAAGAAACATTTGGTTAGACTGCCCAGCCCCCAACCCAATCTCATTCAAGGTCTGCATGTTCTTCTGCTCTGCTCTTCATCAAACTTTGAAATTTAGATTCATTTAGTTTTTTAAACATCTTCAAGAACAATCCCAACTTTGTTCACATTTCTTTGTATTCCCAGTTGTTCTAATTTCTGGCTCAACATTATGTTTTTAAATCATATTGAGTGCTTCTGATTGCATCTACTGGGTGATGTAGGGGTGAACCCACAACCCACCATAGTCTCACGAGCAGAGACTATCTGTTTCTCCTGCATTGTGATGGTATCTGCCAGGCTCAGGAGCTTGTAGTTCAGATGTGCACTCTGAAATGTTCTTCCCGCACAGAACATCAAAGTGTCTTGGTATCTTTCTCTTTAAGTCCTTGATCTCTTTCACTTAGAAACACACAGGAAGGCTTCTTTAGACCATACACTAAACATGGGAAAACATCAAATGTGCTCATTTTTTACCTGTTAGCCATGATCCTGGTATTTGTACTTATCTGCTCTTGATCCAAATGGAAGGGAAAACATTCTTATTAAAATGAAAATTTGGGGACAAATTTTCCAAGATTTTGATAACATTCTTACCCAGTATGAATTGCCTATTATATGTCTAAACCTTTCCCCAAATCTCAGTATTGCCTAATCTGAAATCTGGATGAATTTCTGTGTGTGGGGGGGGGAGGGGAAATAAAAACCTACCCTGGCTTTGAGTCTCTCTTCTTCCCTCCCTCGGCTCCTCCTTCTGCCGCTCCCTCTAAAGGAAAAAACAGAAAAGAAGGAAGAAGGATGTTGTTATAAAACTCATAACCAAATAAGAATGTATTGGTTTTAGGTTGAAGTCTGTCTTAGATAAGATACTTTTCTTAGATAAGATACTCTAAAACCAAAACATTCCTTTGGTGAAGTACTCCAGGTTACTCAGGCACTTACATGTATCACATGCATCACATGTACGCAAATTATGACTCCTTTTCTTTGTTTACCTAGTCTATTTAGTCTCTAAGCTTTTGATGGCAAAGATTATAATTGTTCATACCTACCTATCCTTAGGATAACACACGCCTGACAGTACATGCCACAATCACAGCAGCTATTTATTAAATAAATAGACAAATAAATTCATTGGAAAAAAACAACATTGTGGTCTCAGAGGTATGGTGCAAAGCATTCAGAGAAATACAAATCTGGAAACAGAGGAGGATGGGACACTTGGAAGGAGAAGGAGGAATCAAAGATGCTAAAAGTATACTATACATTGTCTAACCAAATATCTCCTGAAGATGAATCTTTAAGGATGAAGATTTGTTGTATAATTGAAAACTCCTGTTAAAAATGAAACAAAAAAAACCTAGGAGACATTCATATTCAATAGATGGTGATAATGAGACCCAAACCAAACAAGCATGTTAAAAGCAATGCCCCACTCTGTGTTCCCAAAGCAAGCAATAAACATGCTTTGCTTAGCTACATATCCCATGAGTACCAAGAGTCATCTGGATTGAGTAACTAGGAAACTCCACCAAAAAAAAATTAATCATAAGAAATTTTCTTCGAAACATTTACTCATTTAAATTAGCATTGTGTTTGAGAGGGAAAGAAGATAATTGGTGAGAATGACCATTTGCTTGGCCCGAGCTCATGTGCACACCAGAACAAAGCAGAGATCTAGAGATTCTTCTCCAGGCTCTCCACATTCACCTCATCTTCTCCCTTCTCCATCCTAGGCTGTCATACTTCCAGCCAGAGACTGGAAGCACAAATACACTTTGCATCTTTCTCTTCTTTTATCACATGTTGGATACCTATTATGTTCCAGGCACTATGGCTGACTATAAGAAGATAAAATAGTCTCACCCTCTATTTTCATAGTCCTACACATACATATAGATTGCATGGTAGTGTCAGCAATGAAAGACACAATGCTTTGCATTAGGAAACAACTGAAAAGTGCCTCAGTGCCCTAAATGGAAGAAAGATAGTGGGTACTTCCATGTTGGAGATGACAATTTTTTTCAGAAAGAAAATGACTACACTCTTCTCCCTGGCTGAAATAGCTACTCATCAGGAATGCAACCAAGATTACCAATGAGGCCATGTGTATCCCAAAAGGAGAGGACAGCTGGATTCTCCGAGTGTTTTCACATCTGCCAATGGTATAAGATTTCCTCCCCATGATTACTCATATCATGATAACATTGTACAGGACTTTTCAGTTACACGCATTAGTCATGGCAAAAGCTCCTGCAAAACTGTTAGCCCTTCCTTATAACTGTTTCCAGTTCTAATATCAGGCAGTTAGAAAGGAATGACTTAACTTTTGTAATCTCATCGGACTCTAGAGGGCAACTTTCTAGTGGATTTCCTGATTTTCCCCTTCATCACAGGAAAGACGGAATTGTATCAGCGGTAAATAAATTCTGGGTGTAGCTCGTGTGTGCTTGGGTAGATAGCACTTCACTCTGGTAGTTTTGTCCAGTGTTGCAATGAAGCCCACAGATCTTTCTCTATTCATGTTTCTTTCTAGAATATTTCAGCTGCAGGGAGGGCTAGCGAGATGACCCAATCAACAAAGGCCTTGCTGCAAAAAGACGAATTTCTGATCCATAGCACACACGTAAAAAGCAGTTCATGGTGGTAAGTGTTCATTTTCCCAGCATAGGAAGACAGAGGCAAGAGATTCCTGGGGCTCCCTAGCCAGCCATCTATGTAATCAGTGAGCTCTGGGTTCAGCGAGAGACCCTGCCTCAAAACAAACCATTTCCAAAACAGAAAGGTTAGCCACTTCTTTACATAAAGATGAGCTTAAATACTGAATAAAACAAATTGTAATAAAAATGTTCTTGAAATAATAAAAGGGCAAATGTGTTCATTCTGGTTCTGACATTTAAACACATAATTCTTGTTTAAAATATTAACCATAGGTTTTATGTTCTTTTGTTGTGAAAGTCTAAAATTCATATGGATTTTGTACTTACAACACCTCCCAATTTAATACTATTCCAAATTTTCACTTCCTGTATGCATCTAAGCATTACAGACTATGAAAGCTCTGAATTAGAAAGTAGATGAACCATTAAAACATTTGTACAGGTAGAAAAGAGAAGAATATAGTGTCCAAGACAATAGGCTAAAAGGTACAGAGAGGTTTATAGATGAACTGCCTAAATAATTTCAAGAAAGTAAGTAAACTAGAGGCTCTTTTTAAAACTCAAATTGAGGTTTACAAATAAACAAATCATTTTAAAAGAAACTGGGTAAAACTCACTTATGATGGATTACTAATGGTTTGAATTTAGATCAGTGTGTTTTAAATTATCTTGTTTATAGGGTGGAGAATTCTTAATATAATAAATCACAATAGCAAATGCAATGACTTTGGCCTTGCCAAGGGGAAATCTTCTACTGTGTGGGGCTGCTAGGTTACACGTTTCTCTCCACAACAATCCACATGCACAGGGCTTAATTAAGCTCAATGGAAATGATATCTACCTGGGTTGAACTTTGACCATTTAGATAGAAAGTTCTGGGGCTGTAGATGTGCTTGTTCACACCCAAACTGCATCTACTGTGCAATCAACATAGTCAGCTCACTTTGGCTTCGTGATTCTCCAAGTTTACCAGGTTCACCAGTTAGCTGTGTAAGTCAGCATTTAACTGTTTGAAGTATCCCAGAATTCCATCAGGTTTTTGTTGTTGTATGTTTAACCATTTTTTGTGGAAGAACTCCAAGCCAAGAATATATCACAAAGTCTCTTTGTGGTGACGGTTAAGAATTACATCAGCCCTTAAGTTTTGCTTACTAGTAAAGCGGAGCAGATAGATGAGAAGGAGACATAACCTTCTGATCTCTGTGTTGTTAATTTTGGTGAACAGTCAGACTGGTAGCCACAGACATTGGAAACACTGGATGTGTGTGACAGAGGGGCAAGATCTAATGACATTGATTTAAGTGAGCCATGTGATACAGCAATTTTTGTGAACATTGTTAGAATTTGTTCCAGCCTACCCTTGAGGATTCTTACTCATATCTTGAAGATTACCTAATTTAGCACTTTCATTGCTCAAAATATGTCATCATTGGTTAAACTCCACATTACTCCATATCTCATACATGGGATATAATTTTTAATCTATAATCTTACTTTAAAAGAACTACATCCAAAGTACTTCCAGGTACTATATCAAAGCATACCTACGTATATTCTAGAATACAATCACATGATCATTTTCCAGCCATCCACCTAAAGTGAGCTGGCTTATAGATTTAAGAACAGCTGCTAGAGACCAAAGATTGCCATCCATTCTCATTTTGTAAGACACTGTTATGACAGGATCTCAGTACTATATGGTCAAATTCAGCTGTGTTCTAAACAAAAAACAAAGAGTCAGATCATTACCCACAACACACAAAAAGGGTCTCCAGCAAGCCTTAGTTGAATGTCAAAACCCAGCGGTCATGTACCAAGAGAATAAGATAGGTTATCATCTCATTGATGCAATAGTTCCTTGGACTCCTATGGTACAGTAGCAGCACCTGAACTATTGTCATTAGTGATATGAACAAACAAAGCAAAATGCTATGAAATGAACTATGCCTTTCCAGGTTCTAGGCATTTATGCAACTTGCAGAGGAAGCCCTGCCTTACCCCAACCCCCTGCTCTCACTAATTATTCATCAAAATTATTCCCAATCTGACTTCTCATTTCCATAACCTACATTCCTCTTCACCTTTCTACCTCTCTGCTCCAGTTTTTAATTTTTTTCCTTCCTTACTCTCTAATGTAAAAGTACATTGTGTCCCTAGATAGCTCGTTTTATATATTCAGGTTAATATTATTAGACTAAAACATCTCTCTGTCCCACCATTGATCCCTGAAGCGATTCTGAAGTGGCAAGCGATTTAAAGCAGAACTTCTATCAAATTCAAAGACACAGACCCCTCTGCTATAATAGGTGTGTGGACTTCACTTTGGAGCCTATTCACACTGTTGATCTTTGAGGATAGATAGGAATACTCCTATTAAATTATATTATGGTATGACAAAGTACACAACTAAAAAATATATCTCTTGTATTGCATGTATATTCAACTAAGTACTTAAGGACAGTAATATCTCTAGGTAGGCATTCATCTTCTCAGGTGCAAGTCTCTAGCTTAACATCAGCTGTGGGATCATGAGTAATTTATTCGACTTCCCAAATGCCTCTATTTGATCATCAGTAAGGAAGGAATAAGAAGGAAGCTATGCTAGCCTCCTGGGGAAGGAAATGAGATCATACCACAGTCCCTTGAAATGAGACTCATGAACTTAGTCATGTTATCACTGTTAATTACCACTCTAATCGCTAACAATAATGGGCTGGACAGATGGTTTAACGGCTAAGAACATGTTCTGTCATTGCAGAAGACCTGGGTTTGATCTCCAGCATCCACACCAAGTAGCTCATAACTAATTGTAATTCAATCCTCAGGTAACCCCAATGCCTTTGGCCTCCAGAGGTACCAGCACTCACTGTACATACCAAGCATATCACACACACACATACACACCATACATACATACCACACACACCATACATACATACCACACACACACACAAAAAAAAAAAAATTTAAAAATAATAAAGTAAATCTTTAAAAATATAAAAATAAATTAAAACTTAAATTAACAGTAGACATTATCTTCAATTGAATTTCTAACAATCCTTTCGATGTCCTAAATATACACTGAAAAAGATGATCAGAAAGTGAGTACATGGCGAGAAAGAGGGAGGCAGTCCCCTACTCATTATCTCAAATCAAATAGGAAATACAAGTTCTACACTAAACTCTTTGCCTTCCTTTGCTAATTGGACTCTGGTTTAATTGAAGAGTCTCATAAGCCCGTTTTAAATATTCCATTTTATCCTCCTGGTATTTATTCAGCAGAAAGACTGAGTCACTTGCCTCATCTTTAGAGACCTTCCGTTTCCCTCCTTTGAATTTTCCTAATTGCACCCCTGCACCTTGCACCCCTTCACTGTCATTAGAAAGCTCCTACTTCTCATCTTTCCTGTCAGTTTTTAGATGTTCGAACCTATCAGATTCACATGTGATTGTTTAATGAAGCTATTTTTAAAGTGGTGCAGTGTTCTGTCAAGGAACTCAGTCTCTCAGTCTCTCTCACCTTTATAAGCTATTCTTGGGGTTCAGTTTTATCCTTCCTGAGGAGGGGGCAGGTGAAGAGATGACGGTGCACGATTCTGGCTCCTTCGTTTCCCCTCCATGAACACCTCTTAAAGAGAAACACTTCCTTGCTTACTATTTATGAGGTCTCACAAAATAAGAAGGGCTGGGCAAAGGTTTCATGTCACCCTCTTCTTTCAGTCTTTCTTGCCTGTTTTTAAAATCATGTACACGATCCTCTAGATCAGGGGAGTTAAGTAAAAACTCTATACTCTTGAAGCTAAATCAGAAAATAATGTAAGGATTCTCATTTACCTTTAAAGCATAATTAATTAGTGCCAATGAAAAGAGTAAAGGAGCACCCAGATTTCTATTCTCAAGTATAGTTTCCAACTCAGACAAAACAGAATGTGGGAGACACGTAGTATCAAGATGAGTATGGACCATTTCAGGTATCCCTCAACAAGGAAGTTGTTCAGTGCTATTCAGGTCATGGTAAAATGATTCCAAAGTCAACTTGAAGATCACGCTGGCAGGAGATGAAACAATTTCAACTGCACTAGCAAATACATGTTTGAGCGGTGCTTTGTATGCACTGCTATGTAAACTTTGTCACTCATCATTTTTAGACTTGCTACATATTTACTGACTTTTGCTAATTATGTTTTCAGTAACTTGGTATGTACCATTATATTGCAATAAAAATCAACCTTAGCCAAAAGTCGAATCATTTGATCAACAATGGGGATACAGGTTGAAGTGAGGCTTTGCCAGTGTCTAGAACAGCATGTCTATGAAAGTACTAATTAAATGAGTGAACAGATTCAGCTGATCCAAGTCTAACCTCTAACTTGAATCACTCCCTGAAACTCATAAATATGTTCTACTTTCTATAAGACTCTTCCAACTGAATCCCCAACAGAAGTCTGGAACCAAACCATGTTTAAACACCTCCGTTTCCTATCCTCACCATCCCGTTTCCTATTTGATTGGTTCTAATATCCATCACCCAAAAAGAAATGTGGCCATTCTTTACCGATCCCTTCCTATCTGAATTCACCAGCAAATCTTATTTATTCAACCTCAAAACTATGCTCAACCTGTTCCTCTCTTTATCCACATCCCCATTCTGTTACTGTTTCCTTCCTCTTGGCAGGATTATCGTGGTCTTCTAACACTAACAATGTATACTCTTTAACACATTCTTTGTTCTGTGGCAAAAAGCACACCAAAACCAAATCTGTGTCACGGTCTGCGTAGAACCCATCAATGGCCTTATATAACATAGTTATATAACAAGGTTTTAATTACTGCACAGAACATCATGACCAAGAAACAAGTTGGGGAGAAAAGGATTTATTCAGCTTGACATTGAACATTGCTGTTCATCACCAAAGGAAGTCAGGACTGGGACTCAAGCAGGTCAGGAAGCAGGAGGCCATGGAGGGATGTTACTTACTGGTTTGCTCAGCTTGCTTTCTTAGAGAACCAAGACTACCAACCCAGGAATGGCACCACCTACAATGGACTAGGCCCTCCCCTCTTGATCACTAATTGAGAAAATGCTAGATCTCATGGAGGCATTTTCTCAAGGGAGGCTCCTTTCTCTGTGATAACTCTAACTTGTGTCAAGTTGACATACAAAACCAGGGCAGTACAGATAGGGTCATGCTTCTGTCACCAAGCCAAAATGTCAGTCAATTCACACAGTGTTAATCTCTCACCAGAGCCAAAACTCCAAGGCAGCACCTTATCAATCCAAATTGGGCCAGTTTCATAGTTCTACGTCTGGGTGATATTGCTCAAAGGTACTGTACTCAACACTGTATGACTCCCCTCTCATTCAAAGGCACATGTAATGCTGTACTCTACAGAGAGGTTGCATTAGGAGAAAGTATGTTAAGCATGTTGCTAGTTGTAACCAATAGATGTAAGTAGAAATGTGGTCTATAAAGACAGCATCTTCCAATCCTGGTACCTATATGTTGCTTTTCAGGATAAAACATTTTGTAAATATGAGTGAAGACATTGGGATGGAAGCTGTAGTGTATTATGCAATGGGACCAATGTGACTATAAAGATCTCCATGAGGAAAAATGGAGGTGACAGTAGCGGAAAAGAGACAAAATGAAAGAAAAGAGAGGGAGAAAAATCAAAAAGAGGATGAAGAGAGAGAGAGAGACAAAGAGACAGAGAGAGATCTTTTCCCTCTCTCCTCCACTCTCCTCCCTCATGTCCACACCAGCAATATCTGGCTTCTAGTGTCTCTCCCTTTGTACTTTCATGTTCTCTGCTATAGCTGAGGCTCTAATATCTTATTCTATTACAATAAACTGCCTCCTCTCCTCCTGTCCTTCTGCCTTCCTCTTCTCTTTTCCTCTCCTCTCCTGCCATCCTCCCTCCTCCCTCCTCTCCTCTAGTCCTCTCCTCCTCTCCTCCCTTTTTTCCCTCCTTAATCTCATAGTCTGTCACTATCATTTCTCCCAATCATGCAGGTAGGCAAACTTTATCAAGTCATCATTTGAGGTAATGTCTGTCTCTACCTAAGTTCTTCCAATTTGGCAAATTGCATGAGCCAGTTTTTATAAGGCTCTCTTTTTGTCAGCCCTTGCTACCAAGGTGGCATCTATATTGCCACCAAGCCTCTCCATATTTAATATAAAGTAAAAACAGTTCTTGCATGTATATGTAATATCAAATAAGTTGCTTACCAACGTGATTGACAAACTTAAGCCCAAATGATTTCTTTGTGTAGAAGTTCTAGTTATCTCTTCTTTCTATTAGTTCTTTTCTTAAATACTATCACTTTAATTTGGACAATTTAAGATACATTTCCTCACATTGCTCTCATGAACTTAATAGGCTAAGCATTTAATCTATACTCCCTGACATCAAAGTCACGATGTTTCCATATACTTACATGTGGCCTTAGGCAAGTAGCATTTTTACATGTCCATGTTCTAATTTGTGAAAGGCAGATAATAAAAAACTTATAGAGTTTTGTAAATGTTAGGTGAAAAAAATCTGTGAAGCATTAATATGCTGAATGTCACTAGGTAATTCTTAATTTCATTGGTCAATATCTCTCTCTTCTGAGAGATCTGAAAGGGATTCCTGTCTTACCCCATTCCCCTGGTACATCTTTGTAAAGCCTTCCTTATCTTTTAGTGTTCTGTTCAAAATCTACTTTTATCATATGAAAATGTTCCACTAAACTCATAAATTATAAACAATTGTTAAATTCACATGTTGATGGTTGAGGTGGGAGCTTTCGGATTTAATTTGGATTACATGGAATCATGAAGGCAGGGCCACTATGATGCTACTGTTGCCTTCTAAGAGGTGGGAGAGATCTGAATTAGTGCACTGGCTCTATTTTATCATAGAAGTTAGGTCCAGGTTCTTCCTCCCAGCCCCATGTTCCAGAAATAAGATTCAGATTCAAAATAAATTTACAAATACTGGATAAAGCTTGCTGTGCTTGTTTAGAATGCTCTTCACAAGACTTAAGCAGAGAACAAAGTCTACAATGGGCATTTCTGAGACTTCCTTTGTCATTGCAATTAATCTGAGTTTCTTCACCTTAGCCTCAGGCAGACTCTTCAGAAAAGGGCAAAAAGCAGCCACATTCTTCACCAAAATACCATAAGAACAGTCTCTAGACCACATATTGAAATTCTCCACTGAAACCTCTTGGGCCAGGTCCGCACAATTTAAATCACTCTCAGTAACATAGTCTATATTTCTACTAGATGGTCCATTAAGCTCCATTTAAAGCATTCCACTGCTTTCCAAAACCAAAGTCTCCAAATCCACATTCTTCCAAACAAAAGCATGGTCGGGCCAATCACAGCTGTACCCTACTCCTGGTACCAACTTCTATCTTAGAGTTTTACTGCTGTGAACAGACACCATGACCAAGGCAACTCTTATAAGAACAATCATTGGGCCTGGCTTAGAGTTCAGAGGTTCAGTCCACTATCATCAAGGCAGGAACATGGCAGCATCCAGGCAGGCATGGTACATGGCTGTTATCACAGTGAAATAGAGTCAGGATCCAGGAAAGGGGAACAGAACCGAACACATTCAGAAAAAAAAGTCCCATGAGATCAAATCCCAGTATACATTTCCTACCTACTAGTGGAGGAAGAGTAGAGTATGGTAGAAATGAACTCCAAACTTCAAAACAAGTTTAAGTAATGTATACCCTACAGAACTTCATTTACTGGCTGGGTAATCTTTTCAAGGACCCATTTTCCACTTCTCTGAGAAAGAAAAAGAGAGTAGCAAAGGAAGGAGGGAAGAAAAGAGAGAAGGAGGGAGGGAGAAAGGTTGGGGAAAGAGGGAATGATGCCCTTTTGAAAAATATCACAAAAATTATCCAATACAATTCTTCCATGGACCTAGATGATTAAAAGTTTCTAAAACTCAGGTTATATAACTGAGTCCTATGTATTCTGATTACTTTAAATATATAAATATAAGCATAGCTCTCTTTAATAATAATCTCCACTGCCTACTTACAACAAAACTCAGAAGTCTTGTCTAAATTGGGTGGAAGGAAATGGTCTCTGTTCATCTGCAATTGAGCAGAAGACTGGAGGAAGCTCAGATAAAGGCTTGCAAAGACCAGGCAGGTTATGAACTTCAAGAAATGCCATGAATCTGGCTAGAACTGCATACTCTAACAGGATGACTATTTTTTTTTTCAAAAGATGGTCCCCAAGAGAGAAATTAGGCTTGATTTCAACATTAAAAACTAAGATTTGCTTGAAACCTCTTCATTTTGAAATGTTGGAAATGACTCAAATATTTAAACACTTGTTTGGGCCACATAAAAACCTATGTGCTGGCTCCAGTCCTGCCCAAACTAAGCATTCTCATCCCTTCCACATTTGCCCTAATCCTTCGAGGAATTTGTGCCTTCTGAAAGAGGATAAAGATGCCCTGGAAACGCCTCTGAGTAGTAGACATTCATGCGAAGAATGAAGACTTTTGGAGTACCCCACAGACTCAGAATTTTAAATAATTCTGCCTTTTAATACATCATGCTTGTGACAAAGGTCAAGAGTAACACAGCTCTTGCCCATTAGGAGCTCTTGGCAAGGTCTTGGGGGGCTTTCAAGAGACACTAACTACTTAGAAAACCACTCCAAGACCCTGGGTTTCTTTCCAAATGGATAGATAACCTTCAACCTTTGCTTTCCTAGAATGAGTCACAGCTCTTATATTTGCAAGATCTATTCCACAAAATTCATTTATTAGTCCATATGATTTCCTTATCTGCTTAAGCAAAAAAGAGAGGGTTTGGCAAGAGTGGGAAATATGATAAGGTAAGGAATAAGGAATGTAATAAATTCAATAAATTAGTAAACTATTTTAGAAATTGTTACCAATTTCAAATTAGACCAGTGTGGAAAAGCATGCCCTTTAAAAGATGGTAAGTCTGCCATTCATTGAGTGGTCACAAGGTACCTCTAAGGAGGTGACATTTGGATGAAGACTAAATCTTATGAAGAAATGGCATGTAACGATCTAAGGGATCTCAAAGCAAAACCCTCTGGTGGAAGCAGTGTGGATCATTTGATGAAAATGGAGGATACAAGTGGTACTAAACTCTGTAATTGAGAAGAAACCAGGCAACTGAGGGGAAGAGAGAAACAAAGAATAGGAATCCTGTCAGGGAAGAAGGTTGGACTTAGCTGAATGCAGTATAAAGCCAGTAGAGTTATCAAAGGGAGAGAGGGGATGCTAGCATTGATAATTCTGGGTGGTTCTTTGGGCCATTCTATGAGGAAAAGAATGAGAACAGCAAGAGTAGAGTAAGACCCTGTTTCAGACTATAGCTGACATGGGCAGTGGGGAAGGAAACATCATGACCTGAACAAGGTGGCTCCAGAATGGCTCAACAGGAGGGAAAAATTTTCAGTATTCAGTATATGGGGCAGAAAATGCCAATGAGAAGTTGATGTATCTTTTTTTTTAAGTAGGAGAAAGATAAAGAGATGTAAGCAAAGGAGAGGAAACAAGCAAAGGGAAGGAAGAGGGGGATTTGCAGGACTGAAATATGTTAAGATAAAACATTGAAGTGTGTGTGTGTCAGAGAGAGAGAGAAAGAGACCTAGATAGGGAGAAGAAGGAAGAAAGAAAAGGAGAGGAAATAGTGG
>JAJTUV010004206.1:0-33835 GCA_021653895.1 Mastomys natalensis | reverse complement strand
AGTGAGGCCTAGAGGTAGGGTCAGAGGACAAGGACAGACTAGAGTGGCTAGAAGGCTAGAGAGACCACAGAGACAGCCCTAAAGAAGGATTAGAAAAAGCCTAGATGGGACTATAGAGATAGCCATAGTGAGGGCCTAGACAGGGCCTAGATGAGACCATTGAGACGGCTATAGTGAGGGTCTAGAGTGGGCTAGAGAAGACCATATTGACTGCAATAGTTAGTGCCTAGAGAGAGCTTAGAGAGGATCATAGAGACCGCCATAGTGAAGTCCTATAGAGGGCCTAGAGATGACTATAGAGACGGCCATAGTGAGCGCCTAGTGATGGCCTAGAGGACAATAGACATGGCATAGATGTGGCCCTAGAGTGGGCCTACAGAGGACCATAGAGACAACCATACTGTGGGCTAGAGATGACCTAGAGAGGACCATAGAGACGGCCAAGTGAGGGCCTAGGTAAACCTAGAGCAGATCATAGTGACAGCCTAGATGTGGCCTAGAGAGGGTCTAGTGAGTGCCATAGAAATGGCCATAATGAGGTCCTAGAGAGGCACTAGATGGGGCCATAGAGACATCCATATTGTCATCCTAGAGAGGGCCTAGAAAGGACCATATAGACGCCCATAGTGAGGTCCTAGAGAGGGCTATAGAGGACCATAGATACGGCCATAGTGAGTGCCTTGAGATGGCCTAGATAGGAAAATAGAGACGACCTAGAGGTGGCATAGAGTGGGCCTAAAGAGGACCATAGAGACAACCATAGTGAAGGCCTAGAGAGGACCATAGAGACAGCCATACTGTGGGCCTAGAGATGGCATAGAGAGGACCATAGAGACGACTATAGTGAAGGCCTAGAGAGGACCATAAAGACTTTCTTAATGAGGGCCTAGAAGGTCCCTAGAGAAGATCATAGAGACCGCCATACTGAGGGCCTAGAGAGGTCCTAGACAAGACCATAGAAAGATCTAGAGAGGACCATAAAGACTGTATTATTGAAGGCCTAGTGAGGACCTATAGAGGGCCATAAAGACTGTATAAGTGAGGGGCTAGAGGGGGCTTAGAGATGACCATAGAGACATCCATAGTGAGGGTCTAGAGTGGGGCTACAGAGAACCATAGAGACGGCCTTAGTGAGGGCCTAGTAGGGCCAAGAGAGGACCATAGAGATTGCCATAGTGAGGCCTAATGTGGGCTTAAAGAGGAACATAATGATGACCATAATGAGGGCCTAGAGGGTGCCTAGAGAGGATCATAGAGACTGACATAGTGAGAGCCTAGAGAGGACCTAGATGGAACCATAGAGACAGTCATAGTGAGGGTCTAGAAAGGGCCTATATGGGACCATATAGACGGCCATAGTGAGGACATATACAGGGTCTAGAAAGGACAATAGAGTTGGCCATATTGAGTGCCTAGAGGGTGTCTAGATAGGACATAGAGATGGCCAGAGTGAGGGCCCAATGAGGGCCTAGATGGGACCATAGAGACAGAAATTGTGATTGCCTAGAGAGGGGAAAATGGGACCATAGAGACGGCCATAGTGAGGGCCTAGAGAGGGCCTAGAGAAGACCATAGAGATGGACATAGTGAGGGCCTAGATATGCCTAGAGAAGACCAAAGAGAGGACATAGTGAGGGCCTAGAAAGGACCATAGAGATGGCCATAGTGAAGGCCTAGAGAGGGCACAGAGAGTACCATAGATATGACCATAGTTAAGGCATAGAGAGGACCTAAATGGAACCATAGAGATTGCCATAGTGAGGGCCTAGGGGCTGCTTAGAGAGGACCATAGAGACGGTCATAGTGAGGGCCAAGAGAGGACCTAGATTGCACCATAGAGACAGCCATAGTGAGGGCCTAGAAAAGCCCTAGAAGGGACATTAATGATAGCCAAAATGTGGGCCTAGATCAAGCTAGAGAGGACCATAGAGACAGCCACAGTGAGGGCCTAGAGAGGGCCTAGAGAAGACCATAGAGACAGAGTAGAGGTGGCCTAGAGATAGCCTAGAGAGGACCATAGATATGGCCATACTGAGTTACTAGAGAGGGCATAGATGGGACCATAGAGATGGCCATAGTGAGGGCCTAGAGAGGGCCTAGATTGTATCATAGAGACGGACATAGGGAGTGCCTAGAGAAGGCCTAGAAGACCATAGAGACAGCATAGAAGTGGCCTAGATAGGGCCAAGAGAGGACCGTAGAGTCGACCATACTGTGCGCCTAGAGATGGCCTAGAGAGGACCATAGATATGGCCATAGTGAAGGCTAGAGAGGACCTAGAGAGGACCATAGACATGTCTTAGTGAGGTGTAATGCCTATCTTCGACCCGCAAAAAAGATGCAAACGCTTGGGCTTCTTCTTAATGCAGTTTATTCAGGAGCCTTGAATAATTCCTTTTACTGACTCATGGTTGAGGAAAGAGAGAGCGAGAGAGAGAGCGAGAGAGAGCGAGAGAGAGCGAGAGAGAGTGAGAGAGAGAGGGAGAGAGGAAAGAGAGAGAGAGAGAGAAGAGAAGATACGAGGGGGAGAGAGAGAGAAGCATGAGGGAGCACGAGGGAGAGAGAGAGAGAGAAAGAGCCCGCACAGGCTAAATACTGCATGGACTGCCAATCCCTGTAAACTACGTGGCGAATGCTCACAGGCACACTATGCGATAGCAACCCAGATCATCAGTTTAGCCAATTAGGATGATCTTTTCTGGGAGATCACTCACTCACTCGCTTTTCGGCTAGCGAAAAGGCGGGAATTAAGAACAAAGTAGCTCTCCACAGTTCCCCTTTTGTTTTTAAAATGAAACAGGTGAGAGTAGAGGTCTGATCTCAGAGAAGTAAAAGGACATTGTGCTAGCTAGGGCTAGACCCATCTGGTACCATTTTTCACTGAGGCGGGAACGATGGTGGGACAATTTGGGGGATAGGATGGTACCAACCTGCATCAATCAGACGTGCTCTCCTTGAGGCTGCTAATGGCAATTAGCGTGCCCAAGTGCAGTGCTCTCGCCTCGCAACCTGAACGTGCCCGGTCATGGCTTCATGGTCGCAAGCCTGCTTGGGGGACTGTTCTGCCTCAATGCTGCAAAGGCCTGAATGATCATGGCTGCATTATGCCTCTGTGTGGCCCTGATTTTGCAAAAACCCCACAAGCAAACAAAGGAGGCGAGCACCAAGAGTATAGCCAGGGATCCTATGCCCACCCACTCTTTCAGATGGTCAATCGCTGAGGCCATCCAAGCCATAAATCCAGTTGTAAGGCTAGGATCTAGGTGCGTGGAGTTTACTGCCGCAATGGGCATCCGTAGTTGTCTCATTAATCCCTCAAAATCAGCTGACCAATCTCCTGCCAAATGACTAGACAATTGGCGAGAAAGGTTAGCTGCTTTAGTAAAATTCTGAAATTGAATGGAGGTGACCACAGTCCTGGGAATTTCCATTCTCACCAACTTGGGCAAGCTGCCTTAGAGCATTACTTGTTCCTGCACCAGATCAACCCTTTGATTTACTAGCATAAGTCCTCTTTTAGTTGGGTGTTCAAAGACGTTTGTAAATCCAGAGCAGCAGCTGTATTAGCAGACAAATTATTTAAAGCATGGGCTGTCTGTACTGTCTGATCCATGGCTATGGCTAGCAGCAGCAACCCCTACCACTGCGATGGAAATGACGGCCACAATGGCTGCGTTATACCAAAATCTCTTTTGGAAACAAATTGAACTAGAGAATTGGGAGCTTCAACAGGAACAGGAACCCATCTGGGAAGACAGGCAACTATAGCAATAGGAAAACGTTCAGCATCCAGCACATACTATAAAAACAATTTTGCGCATACATTCAAATAATCTTACGAATTGTTGACTACTGTTTACTGACAATAAACACAAAGGTGCCCAAACACAAACAGGAGTGGGGGCTAAAGGAAATATTTCTGCCTGGCATAATCCTGTGAACATTTTCATGGAAGGGTTCCTCGTAGTGATACGTGAGAGGAGAAAAAACATCCTTTTAGCCAAGGCCCTCGGGGAGGTTTCCACGAGAATCTCGCTATCCATGAGCTCCACCTCCAATCATTGCCATGGAGACAAAATCTGTGCAGCTGCCATTTATCCCACAGAGTAGCCATACATTATAAGGATTAATAGGCATGACCAAACTAGGATCTTGCCGGGTATAGTTATACCCTCAAAGGTGGTATTATGAGTGGCCCCCATTCCTGGTGAAAAGTAAAATATCCCTTCTTTGCCCATTGCACTATCCTATCTTGACATCCTGTCCAAGGAAACAAAAGGTCTTCTTCCGTGTTCCCAAAAACAAAAGCGTGCCCAATGGGGTTGGCGGGTGGCTTATAGTCCTGACCATCATTAGTAGGCCACTTCCTTCCAGCCAGACACCATGAGACGATACGCCCAGTTCCATCAAAAGGACCATCTGACAGATGAAACCAAGTGGCTGTCGATTATAAATCAGTACACAGTCACTCTTATCACTAATATTCCTAACCTTAACAAAGCATAGATGCCCTAATAATTCAAGTTTCTATTCTCGTTAAAGGGCTAGCTATTTCATTATCTTTAGGCAAAAAGGGCAAATCTAAACTCCTATTGCTAATAAAAAAGCGGGGAAAGACTTGTGCATTATGTCTTATCGGCATGGGCCTCGGGAACACCGACAGAATTCCCCATCACGGCTCTGCCATCCCCGATATCAGGATTGCCAACCAGCGTCAGGATTTTCATTGAGGTCTTCATGCGAATCTTCCTCACAAGGCATTCCGGCACCCACACTGGGTCTTGCTGATCCTGGGGAAAAACACAAACAGAACCCGTGCCCATGTCAGCAGGGGATCAGGCCCTCACCAAGAGCCTGTCAAGATTGTCCTTCCACTTTTACCATGCCTTTTAGATGGGCCATGGGAATCTTGGTGCCTATCTGCTGCTGAGCGGCCTTGAGCATCCAAATTTAAAAAAATTAAAGTAAATAAGGCTAAAGATATTCTCTCTTTTGGGTGTGGCCTTGGCCTATTCCCCCTTTTTGTTTTTGCAGACATTCTTTTAAAGTGCGATGAGCTCGCTCCACAATGCCTTGCACTTGAGGGTTGTATGGCAATCCATGAATAAGCTGCCTTCCATCTGTTTGCAGAAGAGGCAAAGGTTTGAGCTGTTATAGGCTGGGTCCATTGTCTGTTTTCAACTGTTGTGGTTTTCCCACACAGCCCAGGCATCTAGACAATGTCCTATGACACTGCGAGACTTTCCCCACTTAGAGGGGTAAGCATGCATGACACCTGAGCAGGTGTCAATGGACACATGAACATATTTTAAGGTCCAAATTCTAAATTATGTGACATCCATTTGCCAGATTTTTAGTGGTAGCAGTCCTCTAGGGTTCACCCCCACACTGGAGAGAGTTATGATGAGTAACACACTGAGGACAGTCCAGACCACTTGCCTGGCATCTGCTCTAGACAGGTGGAATTTCATTGTAAAGTCTTTGCATTCACATGAAATAACTGATGAAACTGTCTGGCTAGATCTATAGATGAGTTCCAAAAGATACATTCCATCCTAGTCCACTGATCAACTCTATATTGCCTTCACTAATAGTCCAGGCAGCCACTGTGTGCGCTCTGATATGTTGAATATAAAAGCGCTTCTCTCTTTGCCAGATAAGCTGTTGCAATCCTTGTATAAGGAGACACACAGTGCTACTATCTTAATAGGACCTACAACTTCTAAAACTTCACTGCATTAACCACATAAGCTGAATCCAAAAGCAAATTAAATGCAAATTGACAATTCTTAAATACTTCCATACAATTTTTATTCTACTATTTGAGGAGAGCCTGGTCGAAATTGACACAACATAGCTTCTGTTTCTCTATCATATAGGCCCACAGCCTGTCTTTGAACCATCAGTTAAAAACATTAGGTGCCCCTTTTAGGGATGCACGGAGGTAATTTTTGGAATACTATGGGATGCCCTTAAAGAATGATAATAAGGGATGCTTGGATAATGATTATCAATCACTCCATCGAAAGCAACAATGTAAAATAGCCCAATCATCTACAGTGCCACACAAGATCTTAACTGATAGCTGGTATATGGCACAATTATGTCGGCAGGAGCGACGCCAAAGAACTGTAGGCATTGCTGGATACCTTTTTAGGTCTAACACAGTAACTGCTGTGGGATAATGTTCTATCGATTAATTTGGGGAAATCTTGGAATATATCCATAATAGCGCCCCTCCTGCCACAATAATCCTGTAGATTGACCATAAGTGGCAAAAATACCCCAAATATAATTGGTTGCCCTTCTTGCCATCTCTGTAGAAAGGGCACTCTGCAACCTTCTCTCCTTATGCAAGGTCCTCCTGACTTGTTTCCGTTAACTGCCTAGGAGAATCAAGCACTGAATTGCCTATCAAAATATTATACAAGGGCTTTAATTCATAATTTGGCAACTTCAAAAAGTTTCTTACCCAATTAATATCCCCCAGCAGCTTTTGAAAATCGTTCAATGTCTTCAAATTATCTTTCGGAGCTCTATTTTTTGGGAATAATTTTATTTCTGGGCTCACTCTTGTTCCCTAAAAATCCACCACCTTTATCCTTCTGAACTTTTCCAGGGGTTATAACAAACCTCTTCCTCAAGCAACCTGATTAATTCCTCATAGGCCCTGTCAAGCACCTGTTATTTTTGGGCTGCAATCAAAATGTCATCCTGAAAAGGACACATCTTAACTCAGGAATTTCTGTCCTTTAAGGAGCGATACCCACACTTACAAATAACTGACACATGGTGGGGCTATTCGCCAACCCCCTGCGGTAGCATACCCACTCAAACCTTTATCATGATTGTTTTGATGGAACTGTAAATGCAAACCTTACACTATCTTTAGCACATAGGAAAATAGGGGAAAAAGCAGTCTTTAATATCTTACAGCTATTTAGATCTTTTAGCTGGCAGAGATGACAAAAGCGGCAATCTCGCTGTACCAGCCCCATGATCTGCATTTGCTGATTAATAGCTCGCAGACATGAAATTAACCCTCCATTTCCAAAATTTCTTTTAATAACAAAGATAGGAATTTTCCAGGGGATCCCGAAGGTTTTTATGTTTTAAGGATAGCTGTTGGGCTCCCAATTCTTTGGCTGCACTTAATTTATCAGAGGAAAGTGGCCACTGAAGGAAACCCACACTGGGATCACGGTCTTTCCATGTAATGGAACCCTTTCCCCTCGGGCGGCCCTAGGAAAAACCCGGGGCCTTGCTTCTTAGGTCTCTACTGAAAAGGTTTATGGGACTTCTATGTCCCCGTAAATATTTTCCCCAAAAACTAAAGCCGGAACAAAACCCCGTATCCTGCATCATGGGGTTGGGCGGAGTTGGAGTTAACTCATTGCTTAACTTAAACCCCATATCCTTTAAGAGGTCTCTTCCCAAGGGGAGTTTAGGCAGTTCGAGAAACATAGGGCTGCATGACACCAGAGTGCCTTCCTGATCCGCCACCTTAGTTGTTTTGGGCCACTCATATCTGGAGTTTTGCATATCCTGGGCCCTTTTAATGTTTGAGAGGAGGCTTTCACGGGGGCCATCCGAAGGCCAGTCTTTTTTGCAATTATGCTCCTGTCTGCTCCAGTATCTAACATCCCCATTAATTTTCCCATCAACTGCAGTTCTAAAACTGGGCGCTGGCAAGATCTAAGGACAAGAGAAAGTCAAGTCTGTGCCTGTGGATCCAAACCCTTCCTCCCCCTCTCTTCCGATTTTTTTGCTGCATACCTGTTAGGGTAACGAGTAGGATAAGTAACTGAGCAACCCGATCCCCAGGAGAAATAGCCTTGAATCCTATGGGGGGAGGGACCCCCATGATCTTAACCACCCCTGTATAATCGACCAATGACTCCAGGATGAATAACGAGTACCCTCAGGGCTGATGACGCCCTCCTAAAAGCAGGCCCACAGTGCCAGACTCAAGGGGTCTTTTAAAATCCTTTTTCAATTAATTGACTCCCCATTTGTGTGTAATACGATGGGTGGTGGGTGGAGGTCCAGTCCCGCTGAGCCTACATGGCTCTCCTCTGCCCCTTCGGATGACGAAGCGGGGCCACTTCTCCTGACCCGTCTTTCCTCCTGATCTCGATTGCCCCATACATTTTCGGGGCCTGGGGTCGCGGGCCCCACTGTCCGTTTTTTGGACGCGCTTCACCATCCCCTTGAGTAAGGGGCTGACCATTAATGTCTTTTACAGAATGACATTCATTTGCCCAATGGTTCCCTTTTTTGCATTTGGGCTATGCCAGGCTGCTTAGAGCGCTGTCCACTTCCTGAGGTTTTCTATGCTTCTGCGTTCTGGGCACTGCCGTTTAAGGTGTCTATCTTTCCGCATTAAAGCATGCTCCAGAATGTCCTCCTTTCTTCTGGTTAGCTGTACTACAGCAGCAGCTAGGCCAGCATTAGTTAATGGTCTCGTAGCTCTCTGCATGCTTTCATCCACACTTCTAATCCCTTTGACTTAAATGGAGTGATAGCTGTCCTACACTCCTTGGTACACTGTTCATATACAGCTGTTGGATAAGCGGCATGGCTGCATCAGGATCTCCAAAGATCCTTCCTGCTGCTTCTACCATACGAGCTACAAAGTCAGAGAAAGGTTCCATAGGTCCCTGTAAAATCCTGGTGAATTGCCACGCACTTCCCCTCTATTTGGCAGGGACTTCCAAGCCTTAATGCCTATCTGATTAACCTGCTCGTAGACTTGAACAGGGTATGTAGTTTGTAAGTTAGCAAACCTTTCTATGCCAAGAAGCATGTCTCTATCCCAATGGCAGCAGGGTTCCCAGCTCTTAAATTGACCGCTGCTTGCTCAGTGGCATACTCTACCAAAAAGGCTTTCCAATCCAAATACTTCCTGGGATCCAGACAAGCATGAGCCACGCCCTGCCAATCACTTGGAGTCATGCAATGCCTGTTTAAGCTTCAACTTGAACCAAGGTAAAGGAGGCTGTAGTGCCATAAGTACGAACAGATTCAGCCAGGGATTTAATTATCTGAAAGTCTAGTGGCTCTTCATATCTGTTCCCCCGAGTGTCCTGAAAAACCGGACAAGCTAGCTGCATTTCGGTTCTCACTTGAGTCCAGACTTTTGGGCAAAATGACATGCCTCCGCCAGTATGCATGCAGTAGGCGCTGGATGCATTACCTGAGTAGCCTCACCATAGGTGGGTGGAATCGAGACAACTGTGGCGGGATTTTCAATTACTTTCATCGTCACAGCGGGAGCTTTTTCCCTTTCCTTTTTCCTCTCTTTTCTTCCTCAAGGCTGTCTGCTCCAAACGCTCTACAAGGGCCTGAATCTCATCATCCAAGTCTGTAGACTCAGATTCCCTCAGCTCTTTTAGATCAGGATACAAAGATCGTTTCTTTCTGTTTCCATTATCACTTCCTTACTTTCCCGACAGCTCCTCTTGCAACTGTTCCAGAGCTGTCTGCCCCTCCTCCACCGCTGGAACACACCTTTGATCTTCCAAGCAACTCGACTAATTTCCATACTGGTCTAACCCCTTTTTTCAAAGTTCCCTGCTCGCACACAAAATGTAAATCCCGCCAAGCTTATCCCAGCAGGGTACTGTAAGGTTACCAGAATTTGCGAACCAGGGGCTATGCTATCGCATTTGGTTAGAAATCTCTCTAAGGTTGATCTTTTTATTTTAAATTCTTTGATAAAAGCAGCTCCTGAAGAGCCAGAAAAATTGGATGTGACTGGACGTCCCCATCACCAAATTCCACCCAAAATTATATGTCCGTGAAGTCGCTATGACTCACTCTCGGTTCACTGCACCGCGAACTTTTCCCTCTCTCCTTTGTTAATAGATGAGAGCAAATAGCCCTTTTCCCGCCCGACCTTTTCTCGTCCCAAAATACCCTGGGAGCTTACTAGCATGCCACCTCTTGACTGCATAAAGTTCTGAAGCCTTTCGGAAGTTCCCGGGTTTCAGCACCACTTGTAACGCCTATCTTCGACCCTGCAAAGAAGATGTAACACTTGGGCTTCTTCTTAATGCAGTTTATTCAGGAGCCTTGAATAATTCCTATTACTGACTCATTGTTGAGGAAAGAGAGAAAGAGAGAGAGAAGAGAGAGAGAGAGAGAGAGAGAGAGGAGATCGAGGGGAGAGAGAGAGAGAGAAAGAGCCTGCCACAGGCTAAATACTGCATGGACTGCCAATCCCTGTAAACTACGTGGCGAATGTCACAGGCACACTATGCGATAGCAAGCCAGTTCATCAGTTTAGCCAATTAGGATGATCTTTTCCGAGAGATCACTCACTCACTCGCTATCGGCTAGCGAAAGGCGGGAATAAGAACAAAGCAGCTCTCCACAGTGAGGGCCTAAGAGGGCCTATAGAGAGAACCATAGAGACAGCAACTGTGAGGGCCTAGTTAGGTCCTAGAGAGGACCATAGTGACAGCTCTAGTGAGGGCCTAGAGAGGAACTACAGAGAACCATAAAGACTGTCATAGTGAAGGACTAGAGGGTGCTTAGGAAGGACAAATGATACTGCCATAATGAGGGTCTAGAGAGGGCCTATATGGGACCAGAGAGACGGTCATAGTGAGTGCCTAGAGATGACCAAGTGAGTACCATAGATACAGCCATAGTGAGGACCAACAGAGGGCTTAGAGAGGACCATAGAAACAGCCTAGAAGTGGCCTAGAGGGAGCCTAGGGTGCACCATAGAGACGGGAAGAGTTTTGGTCTAGAGAGGGCCTAGAGAGGACCATTGAGAAGGCCATAGTGAGGGAATAGAGAGGGCCTAGAGGGGACCATAGAGACGGCCATAGTGAAGGCCTAGAGAAAGGCCTAGAGTGGACCATAGATATGGCCATAGTGAGGGCCTAGAGGGTGCCTAGAGAGGATGATTGGGATGACCATAGAGCTTAGGGAGGGCCTAGATGGAACTATAGAGGCAGCCATAGAGAGGGCCTAGATGGAACCATAGTGATTGCCAAAATGAGGGCCTAGATGTCCCTAGAGAGGACCATAGAGATGGCCATAGTGAGGGCCTATAAAGACCCTAGAGAGGACCATAGATACCTACCAGAGGTGGCTTAGAGTGGGCCAAGAGAGGACAACAGAAATGGCCATAGTGAGGGTCTAGAAGGGGACTAGATGGGACCTTGGTGACAGCCATAGTGAGGGCTTAGAGAGGGCCAAGAAAGGACCATATTGACAATGATAGTGAATGCCTAGAGAGAGCGAAGAGAGGACCATAGAGACAGCCATAGTGAGGGCCTAGTGAGGACCATAGATATAGCCATAATTAGCGCCTAGAGATGGCCTATAGAAGACAATAGAAACAAAATAGAGGTGACCTAGAGGGGGCCAAAAGAGGACCATAGAGACAACCATACTGTAGGCCTAGAGAGGACCATAGAGATGGCCATAGTGAAGGCCTAGAGAGGACCATAAAGACTTTCTTAATGAGGGCCTAGAAAGTCCCTAGAGAAGATCATAGAGACTGCCATACTGAGGCCTAGAGAGGTCCTAGACAAGACCATAGAAAATGGCCATAGTGAGGGCCTACAGAGGGCCTAGAGAGGACTGATGAGCCTACTTCGTGATGGCCTAGAGTGGGCCTTGATAGCACCATAGAGATGGCCAGAGGATGGGCATAGAAAGGGTCTACAGTGGACCATAGAGACGATATAATGATGGCCTAGAGAGGGACTAGAGAAGAACATAGAGACAGCCATAGTGAGGGCCTATATACAGCCAAGAGAGGACCATAGAGACAGCCATAGTGAGGGCCTAGAGATGGCCTAGAAGGACCATAGGAACTGGATATAGTGAGGGCCTAGAGAGGGCCTAAATGGGACTATAGTTACAGCCATAGTGAGGCCTTAGAGAACTCTTAGATGTGACCATAGAGACGGCCAAAGTGAGAGCCTATAGAGGGCCTAGAGAGGGACAGTAGAGACAGTGTAGAGGTGGCCTAGAGAGGGCTTAGACTGGACCATAGAGATGACCATAGGGAGTGCCTATATAAGGCCTAGAGAGGACCATAGAGATGGCCACACTGAGGGCCTACAGAGGGGCTAGAGAGGACGATATAGACGGGCTAGAAGTGGCCTAGAGAGGGCCTAGAGAGCACCATAGAGACGGCAAGAGTGTGGGCCTAGAGATGGCCTAGAGAGGACCATAGAGATGGCCATATTTAGGGCCAAGAGAGGGCCTAGAGAAGACCATAGAGATGTCCGTAGTGAAGGCGTTTAGAGAGCCAGAGAGGACCATAGAGACAGACTAGAAGTGATCTAGAGAGGGCTAGTGAGGACCAAAGAGACAGCGATAGTGAGGGCCTAGAGAGGGCTAAGAGAGGACCATAGAGATGACCATGATGAGGGACTAGAGCCGGCCTAGATGGGACCATCGAGACGGCCATAGTGAGGTCCTAGAGAGGGACTACAGAAAACCATAGTGACAGTCATAGTGAGGGCCTAGAGGGTGCCTAGAGAAGACAATAGAAACAGCCATATTTAGGGCCTAGAAAGGGCCTAAATGGGACCAGGGAGATGGCCATAGTGAGAGCCTAGTTATGGTCTAGAAAGTACTATAGAGACATCCATAGTGAGGGCCAATAGAGAGCTAGAGAGGACAATAGAGACAGACTAGAAGTGGCCTAGAGAGGGCCTAGAAGGCACCATAGAGATGGCCAGAGTGTGGGCCTAGAGAGGGCATAGAGAGGACCATAGGTCGGCTATAATTAGGCCTAGAGAGGGTCTAGAAAAGATCATAGATATGGCCATAGTGAACGCCTTGATAGGGCTATAAAGAGGTCCATAGAGACGGCCATAGTGGGGGCCTAGAGAGAGAGTCTAGAGAGGACCATAGAGACAGCCATAATGAGGGCCTAGAGAGGGCCTAGATTTGACCATAGAGACAGACTAGACGTGGCCTAGAGAGGGCCTGAGGAGGACCATAGAGACGGCCATAGTGAGGGATTAGAGAGGGCCTATCTGGGACCATAGAGATGGCCATAGTGAGGGACTAGAGCGGGCCTAGATAGGACCACAGAGACGGCCTAGAGGTGGCCCAGAGGGGGCCTAAAGAGACCCATAGAGACGACCATACAGTGGGCATAGAGATGGCCTAGAGAGGACCATAGAGACGAGCATAGTGAAATAGTGAGGGCCTAGATAGGGCCTAGTGTGTACCATAGAGAAGGCCATAGTGAGGGCCTAGAGAACGCATATGGAGGACCATAGTGATGGCCATAGTGAAGGCCTAGAGAGGGCCTATATTGAACCATAGAGACGGCCATAGTGTGGACAATAGTGACGGCCATAATGAGTGCCTAAAGATGGCCTAGTGAAGACAATAGAGATGACATAGAGGTGGCCTAGGGGGCCTAAAGAGGACCATAGAGACGACCATAATTTGGGCCTAGATATGGCCTAGAGAGCACCATAGAGACGGCCACAGTAAAGGCCTAGAGAGGGCCTAGAGAGGACCATAAAGACTTTCTTAGTGAGGGCCGAGGGGGCACTAGAGAGGACCATATAGACGGCCTTAGTGAGGGCCTTGAGATGGCCTAGAGAGGACCATAGAGACAGCATAGTGAAGGCCTACAGTGGGCCTAGAGAGCACCATAGAGACGGCAAGAGAGTTGGCCTAGAGAGGGCCTAAAGAGGATCATAGAGATGATTATAATGATGGCCTAGAGAGGGAATAGAAAAAGAACATGGAGATGGCCATAGTGAGGTCCAAATATGGGCCTATAGAGGACCATAGAGACAGCCATAGTGAGGGCCTAGAGAGGATCATAGAGACAGCCATAGTGAGGGGCTAGAGAGGATCATAGAGAAAGTCATAGTGAGGGCCTAGAGAGGATCATAGAGACAGCCATAGTGAGGGCCTAGAGAGGGCCTAGATGGGACCATAGTTACAGCCACAATGAGGGCCTAGAGAACGACTAGATGAGACCATAGAGACTGCCAAAGTGAGAGCATAGAGAGGGCCTAGAGAGGACCATAGAGAAGACCATAGTGAGGGCCTAGAGACTGTCTAGCGAGGACAATTGAGACTGCCTAGAGGTGGCCTAGAGAGGCCTACACTGGACCATAGAGATGGCCATAAGTGACGGCCTAGAGTGGGCCTAGATGGGACCATAGAGACGGCCATAATGAGGGACTAGAGAGGGTCTCGATAGGATCATATAGACACCCTAGAGGAGACCTAGAGAGGAAAATAGATACAGTCATAGTGAGGGCTTAGAGAGGGCCTAAATGGGACAATAGAGATGTCCACATTTAGGGCCTAGATAGGCCTAAAGATATCATAGATACGGCCATAGAAAGAGCCTAGAATGCCTACTGAGGAACAGGTACGGACATAGTCAGGGGTAGACAGTGTTTAGAGATGACCATAGAGAATACCATGAAGAGGGCATAGAGAGGACCTAGAGAGATCCTTGAAGAGGACCATAGAGACAGCCACAGTGAGGACTAGATGTGGCCTAAAGAGTACCATATAGATGGACATAGTGAAGGCCTAGAGAGGCCTAGAGAGCATTATAGCGACAGCCATAATGAGGACCTAACAGGACTTAGAAGAGACCATAGAGATGGCCATAGTGTGGGCCTAGAGAGGGCCAAGATGGGACCATAGATACAGCTATAGTGAGGGCAAAAATGAGGCCTAGAGAGGACCATAGATACAGCCATAATGGTGGGCTAGAGAGGGCCAAGAGAGGACCATAAAGACAGCAAGAGAGTGGGCCTATAGAGGACCATAGAGATGGCAATTGTGAGGGCCTAGAGAGGGCCTAGAGAGGACCATAGAGAGGGCATAGAGGTGGCCTCGAGGGGGCCAGCAGAGGACCATAGAGATGACCATACTGTGGGCCTATAGATGGCCTAGAGAGGACAATAGAGAACACCATAGTGAGGGATTATATAAGGCCTAGAGAGGACCATAGAGATTGACATAATGAGGGCCTACAGAGGGCCTAGAAAGGACCATATAGACAGCCTAGAAGTGACCTAGAGAGGGCCTAGAGAGCACCATTGAGACAGCCAGAGTGTGGCCTAGAGAGGGCCTAAAGAGGACCATAGAGATGGCCATAATTAGGCCAAGAGAGTGCCTAGAGAAGACCATAGAGACGGCCAGAGTTAGGGAATACATAGGGCCTAGAGAGGACCATAGAAACGGCCATAGTGAGGGCCTAGAGAGAGCCTAGAGAGGACCATAGAGATAGCCATAGTAAGGGCCTAGAGAAGCAAAGAGAGGACCATAGAGACTGCCATAGTGAGGGCATAGAGGGTGCATAGAGAGGACCATAGAGAAGGCCATAGTGAGGGGTTAGAGAGAGCCTAGATTGGACCATAGAAACAGCCATAGTGAGGGCCAAGTGAGGGCCTAAGTGGACCATAGTTACAGCCAAAATGAGGTCTAGAGTGGCCCTAGAGAGGACCATAAAGACAGACTAGAGGTGGTCTAGAGAGGGACTCGAAAGGACCATGGAGACGCCCATTGTCAGGGACTAGAGAGGGCCTAGATGGGACCATCGAGACGGCCATAGTGAGGACTACAGAGAACTATAGAGACTGTTCTTGTAATGTCCTAGAGAGTGCCTAGAGAGGACAATAGATACTGCAATATTGAGGACCTAGAAAGGGCCTAGAAGGGACCAGAGAGACGGCAATAGTGAGTGCCTAGGGATGGTCTAGTGAGTACCATAGAGACATCCATAGTAAGGGTCTACAGAGAGCTTGAGAGGACCATAGAGAGAGCCTAGAAGTAGCCTAGAGAGGGCCTAGAGGGCACCATAGAGATTGGCCAAGTGTGGGCCTAGAGAGGCATAGAGAAGACCATAGGTATTGCCATAATTAGGGCCTAGAGTGGGTCTAGAGAAGAACATAATACAGCAATAGTGAGGGCCTAGATAGGGCCTAGAGACGACCATAGAGACGGCCATAGAAGGGCCTAGAGGGACCATAGAGATGGTCATAGTTAAGGCCTAGAGAGGGCCTAGAGAGTACCATAGCGAAGTCCATAGTGAGGGCCTAGAGAATGACTACAGAGAACCATAGAGATGGTAATAGTGAGGCCCTAGAGGGTGCCTAGATAGGACTATAGAAACTGCCATAGTTAGGGCCCAGAAGGTCCTAGATGGGACCATAGAGATGGCCATAGTGAGTGCATAGAGATGGCCTAGAGAGGACCATAGAGATGGCCATAGTGAGGTCCTACATAGGGCCTAGAGAGGACCATAGAAACATCCTAGTGGTGGGCTAGAGTGGGCCTAGAGTGCACCATAGAAACAGCCAGTTGGTAGGCCTAGAGAGGGCCTAGAGAGGACCATAGAGATCGCCATAGTGAGGTCCTATATAGGGCCTAGAGAGGACCATAGAGACGGCCATAGTGAGGGCCTAGAGAGGTCCCAGATGGGACCATAGAGACAGCCATAATGAGGGCCTAGAGAGTGCATAGTTTGGACAATAGAGACAACTACAGTGAGGGCTTTAGAGAGGGCCTAGAGACGACCAAAGAGTCCATCATAGAGATGGCCTAGAGAGGGCCTAGAGAGTGACTAGAGAGGGTCTAGAGAGACCATAGAGGCAACATACAGATGACTATATAGAGGGCCTATAGAGGGCCTAGAGAGGTCCTAGAGAGTACCATAGAGATGCCCATAGTGAGGCCATAGATAGGACCTATGGAGTACCATAAGACAGTCATAGTGAGCACCTAGAGAGCACCTAGAGAGGACAATAGATACGGGTATAGTTTGGTTATAGAGGGGGCATAGAGAGGACCATAGAGATTGCAAGAGGGCGGGCATAGAGGGGACCTAGCGAGGACTATAAACATGGCCATAGTGAGGGCATAGATAGCGCCTAGAGAGGACCATAGAGACGATCATAGAAGGTGCCTAGAGAGGGCCTAGATAGGACCAGAGACGGCCATAGTAAGGACCTAGAAAGGCCTAGATGGGACCATAGAAACGGCCATAATGACGGCCTAGAGAGGACCATAGAGAAACCCATAGTGAGAACCTAGAGAGGGGCTAGAGAGGACCATAGAGACTGCCAGAGTGTGGGCATAGAGAAGACCTAGATAGGACCATACAGAATGCCATAGTGAGGGCCTAGATATCACCTAGACGGGACCATAGAGACGGCCATATAAGGAATCTAGAGAGGGCCTAGATGAGAACATAGAGACGGTCATGGTGAGGGCGTAGAAAGGCCTACATGGAAACATAGAAATGGCTATTATCACGCCTAATGAGGACCATAGAGACAGCCATAGTGATGAAGTAGAGAGGGCCTAGAGAGGACCATAGAGACTACCAGAGTGCGGGCATAGATGTGGACAGGAAAAGGACCATAGAGACAGTCATATTGAGGGCCTAGATAGGGCCTAGAAAGAACCATAGAGATGGCTTTTAGGTGGCCTAGAGGAGGCCTTCATAGGACAGTAGAGACTGCCATACTGTGGAACTCGATGGTTCCTAGAGAGGACCATGGAGACCTCCTAAGGAGGGCCTAGAGAGAACCATAGAGATGGCCATAGTGAGGGCCTAGAGCACCTAGAGAGGACTAATAGAGACGGCCATAATGAGAGCCTAGAGAGGTCCTAGATAGGTCCATCAATACGACCATAGTGAGAGCCTAGAGAGGACTATAGAGATTGCCAGAGTGAGGGCCTAGAGAGGGCCTAGAGAGGCCTAGATGGGACCATAGAGACGGCCATAGTGAGGGCCTAGAAAATGCGTAGTTTGGACCATAGAGACGACCATAGTGAGGGCCTTGTGAGAGCCTAGAGAGGACCATAGAGACAAACATAGAGATGGCCTATAGAGGGTCTAGAGAAGGTCTCAAGTTTACCATAGAGACAACCATAGAGAGTGCCAATAGAGGGCCTAGAGAGGACTTAGATAGTTCCTAGAGGGGACAATAGAGATGGTCATAGTGACGCCCTAGAGAGGGCTTATGAGAGCCTAGAGAGGACCATAGAGGTGACCATAGAGGTGGCCTATAGATGGCCTAGAGGGGGTCTAGAGAGGACCATAGAGACGGCCATGGTGAGGGTCTAGAGGGTGCTTAGAGAGGACCATTGAGTTGGCCATAGTGAGGGCCTGAGCAGGCTTAGATTGTGAGGGCCTAGAGAGGGCCTAGATGCGACCATAGACAAGGCCATAGTGTGGGTCTAGATAGGGCCTAGAGAGGACCATAGAAACAGCCATAGTGAGAGCTAAGAGAGGGCCTACAGTAGGACCATAGAGACGACCATAGAGAGCGCCTAGAGGGGAGTGGAGATGGACTTATTGAGAGCATATAGGGAGCCTAGAGTGTACCATAGAGACGGCCATAGTGAGGGACTACAGAGTGCCCAGATGGAACCATAGAAACGGCCATTATTAGGGTCTAGAAAAGAGTAGTTGTGACCATAGAGACTGCCATAGTGAGGGCCTATAGAGGAAAATAGAGACTGCCAGAGTGCGGGCATAGAGGATGCCTAGACAGGACCATAGAGATGACCAAAGAGAGGGCATATAAAGTGCCAGCAGAGGCCTAGAGAAGGTCTAGAGAGGACCATAGAGTTCGGCTACAGTGAGGGCCTAGATAGCGACTAGAGAGGACCATAGAGACAGCGAGATTGTGAGCATAGAGGGGGCCTAGAGAGAACCATAGAGATGGCCATAGTGAGGGTCTAGATGACCATAGCGAGGGCCTAGAGAGAGCCTAGAAAGGTCCTAGAGAGGTCCTAGAAGGACCATTGAGATGGCCATAGTGAGTGTCTAGATCGAATCATAGAGACCATTATTAGGGTCTAGAAGAGACTAGAATGGACCATAGGGACATCCATAGTGAGGGCCTAGAGAGGACCATAGATACAGTGATAGTGAGGGCCTAGAGTGGTGTAGAGAGGGTCTAGAGATAGCCTAAAGAGCACCATAGAGACGGCCATAGTGAGGGCCTAGAGAGGGCATAGAGAGGACCATAAAGACGGCCTTAATGAGGGCATAGAGAGGGCCTAGATGGGACCATATAGGCCATATTGAGGGCATAGATGGGCCTAGATGGACCATAAAGACGGCCATAGTGAGGGCCTAGAGAGGGCTGCCATGGGACCATAGAGACTACCATAGTGAGGCCTACAGAGGGCCTAGAGAAGACCATAGAGACCACCATAGTGAGGCCTAGAGAGGTCCAAGAGAGGATCATAAAGAAGGCCATAGTGAGGGCCTAGAGAGGTCCTAATTGGACCATGAAGACAACCATAGATAGAGCCTAGATAGGGCCTAGATAGGGACTAGAGAGGACCATAGAGATGACCATAGAGTCGGCCATAGGTAGAGCACAGAGGTGGCCTAGAGAGGACTGTAGAGACTGTCCCAGTGGGGTCCATAGAGGGCCTAGAGAGGATCATAAAGACAGTCATAGTGAGGGCCTAAATAAGGTCCTAGAGAGCGCCTAGAGCGGTCCTAGGGAGGACCATAGAGACAGCCATAGTGAGGGATTAGAGATGGCCTAGAGAGGACCATAGAGACTGCCATATTGATGGCTTATAGAGGTCCTAGAGAGAGTCTAGAGAGGTCCTACAGAGGAGCATAGGAAGAGCCATAGTTAGGGCCAGGAAAGGGCCGAAATGGGACCATAGAGACGACAATAGTGAGGGCCTACAGAGGGCATAGATGGGACCATAGAGATGGCCATAGTGAGGGCCTAGAGAAGGCCTTGATGGGACCATAAAGATGGGCATAGTGAGGGCCAAGAGAGGGCCTAGAGAGGACTATAGAGACGACCTTACTGAGTGCCTAGAGTGGGTCTAGAAAGGACCATAGAGACAGCCATAGTGAGGGCCTAGAGTGGGACTAGATGGGACCATAGAGATGGACATAGTGAGGGCCTGTAGAGTGCCTAGATAGGACTGTAGAGACGGGTTTAGAGAGTCCTAGAGTGGGCCTAGAAATGACCATAGACATGGTCATATTGAGGTCCTAGAGGGTGCCAAGATAGGACCATAGATACGGCCATAGAGAGGGCCTAGATAGGGCCGAGATGGGAACATAGAGAAGGCCACAGTGAGTGCCTAGAAGCCTAGATGGGACTATAAAGACGATCATAGAGAGGGCCTAGAGAGGGTCATGATGGGACCACAGAGACTGCCACACTGAGGGCCTAGAGAGGGACCATTGAGATGGCCATAGTGAGGACGTAGAAGAGGCCTAGATGGGACCATAGAGACGGTCATAATGAGTGCCTAGAGAGGGCCTAGATAGGACCATAGAGACTGCTATAGTGAGTGCCTAGAGAAAGCCTAGAAAAGACTATAAGACAGCCATAGTGAGGGTCTAGAGAGGGCCTAGATGGGAACCATAGAGGTGTCCAAAGTGAGGGCAAAGAGAGGGCATAGAGAGGACCACAGAGACGACCATAGTGAGGGTCTAGAGAGGGCATAGAGATGGCCTAGAGAGGGCCTAGAGAGGTCCTACATCGGACCGTAGAGACATCCATAGTAAGGGCATAGAGAGTGCCTATAAGGAACATAGAGATGACCCTACAGTGTGCCTAGAGGAGACATAGAGAGTTCCATAGAGATGACCATAGTGAGGGCCTAGAGAGGACCATAGAGACTTTCATAGTGAGGGCCTAGAATGGCCTAGTTGGGATCATAGATACGAACATAGTGAGGGCCTAGAAGAGCCTAGATGGGACCATAGAAAATGGTAATAGTAAGGACCTAGAGAGGGCCTAGAGAGGACAATAGAGATGATAATAGTGAGATCCTAGAGGGTGCCTAGATGGGACCATAGATACGGCCATAGTGAGGGCCTAGAAAGGGCCTAGATGTGACAATTGAGACGACATTAGTGAGGGCCTAAAGAGGGCCTAAATGTGACCACTCAGTTGGCCATAGTGAGGGCCTAGAGAGGGCCTAGATGGGACCATAGAGATGGGCATATGGGGGTCTAGAGAGGGCCTAAAGAGTACCATAGAGACAGAGACGTCCTTAGTGAGTTCATAGAGTGGGCCTAGAAAGTACCATAGAGACGGCCATAGTGAGGGCCTAGAGATGGCCTAGATTGAACTATAGAGACGACCATAATGAGGGCATAGACAGTGCCTAGATACGACCATAGATATGGTCATAGTGAGGCCTAGAGGATGCCTAGATAGGACCATAAATACCACCATAGTGAGGGCCTAGATAGGGCTGAAATGGGACTATAGAGATGGCCATCGTGAGAGCCTAGAGAGGGCATAGAGAGGACCATAGAGATGGTCATAGTGAGGGCCTAGTGGGTGCCTAGAGAAGATCATAGATATGGGCATAGTGAGGGCCTGGAGAGGCCTAGATGGGACCATAATTGTGGGCATAGTTTGCGCCAAGAGAGGGCATAGAGAGGACTTTAGAAACAGCCATAGTGAGGGCTAAGAGAGGCCTCGATAGGACTATAGAGAAGGCCATAGGAGGGCCTAGAGAGGGACACCATGGGAACATAGAGACTGCCATAGTGAGGGCCTGGAGAGGGCCTAGAGAGGACCATAGAGAATGCTATAGTGAGCACCCAGAGGGTCCTAAAGAGGACCATAGAGATGGCCATATTGAGGACCTAGAGAGGGCCTAGATGAGTCCATTGAGAATGCTATACTGAGGGCCTCTTTAGGTCCTAGATAGGACCATAGAGACGGTCATAGAGGGCCTAGAGGGTGCCTAGATAGGACCATAGATATGAACATAGTGAGGGCCTAGAAAGGGCCGAGTTGGGACCCTAGAGACTGCAATATTGAGGGTTTAGAGGGGGCCTAAATGGGAGCAGAGAGACCCGCCATAGTGAGAGCCCTAGAGAAGGGCTAGAGGGGACCATAGACAGTTCCATTGTGGGGCATAGAGAGTGCCTAGAAAGGACCATAGTGATCACCATACAGTTGGCCTAGAGGGGGAACTAGACAGCATCATAGAGATGGCCATACTGAGGCCAAGATAGGACCTAGATGGGACCATAGAGATGGCCATAGTGAGGGCCTAGATAGGGCCTAGAGGGGAACATATTGATGGTCATATGAGGGCCTAGTGGGTGCCTAGAAAGAACTGTATATATGCCCATAGTGAGGGACTAGAGAGGGCCTAGTTGTGACCTTTGAGATGACCATAGTGAGCACCTACAAATGGCCTAGAGAAGACCATGGAGACAGCCATAGTGAGGGCCTAGAGAGGGCCTAGATAGGACCATAGAGAGGACCATAGTGAGGGCCTAGTTAGGGCCTAGAGAGGTACTAGAGAGGACCGTAGAGACAGCCATAATGATGGGCCTAGAGAGGTCGTAGAGAGGGCCTAGAGACATCCTATATAGGACCATAGAGACTGACGTAGTTGAGGGCCTAGAGAGGACATAGCGATGACAATAGAGATGACAATAGAGAGGGCCCTAGCGGTAGCTTTAGATAGCACCATAGAAATGGCTATACTGAGGGCACGAGAGGGCCTAGAGGCCACCATAAAGACGGAATTTGTGAGAGCTTAGAAGGCCCTAGAGGGGAAACCATATAGTCAGCCACAGTTTGAGGGGTTTAAAAGGGGCCTAATGGGACATAAGGGGTCAAAAAAGGGGCCCTGGGGGGGCCCCCTAGGGGGACCATAAGAATGCTTTTGTGAGCACCCAAGGGTCCCCTAAAGAGGCCCATGAAGGGCCTTTTGAGACCTAGAGAAGGGTGATGAGCCCATTGAAAATGCTATACTGAGGGCCTCTTTAGGCCCCCTAATAGGACATAGAGACGGTCAGAGGGCCTAGGGGTCCCTAGATGGGCCCATGTATGAACATATTTAGGGCCTAGAAAAGGGGCCCGGTTGGGACCCTGGACTGCAATATTGAGGGTTTAGGGGGGGGCCCAAAATGGGAGCAGAGAGACCCCCAAAAGTGAGAGCAAGAAGGGCAGAGGGGACCATAGCATTTTCCATTGTGGGGCATGAGAGTCCCTAAAAGGCCCAATGGATCCCAACATTGGGCCCAAAGAGGGGAACAGACAGCATATAGAGATGGCCCTTTTTGGGGGGCCAAGTAGGCCCTAGAGGGGGCCAAAGAGATGGCCATAGTGGGGCCTAGATAGGGCCCTAGGGAACATATTGATGTCATAGTGAGGCCCAAAGTGGATTAGAAGAACTGTATATAGCCATAGTGAGGAGGGAAGGGCCTAGTTGGACCTTTGAGATGACCATAGTGAGCACCTACAAATGCCTAGAGAAGACCATGGAGACAGCCATAGTGAGGGCCAGAGAGGCCTAGATAGGACCATAGAGAGACCATAGTGAGGGCCTAGTTAGGGCCTAGAGAGGTACTGGGAGGGACGTAGAGACAGCCATAGGGAGGCTAGAGAGGTCGTAGAGAGGGCCTAGAGACATCCTATATAGGACCATAAGAGACTGACGTAGTGAGGGCCTAGAGAGGACATAGCGATGACAAAAAGAGATGACAATAGAGAGGGCTAGCGGTAGCTTAGATAAGCACCATTAGAAATGGCTATACTGAGGGCACCGAGAGGGCCTAGAGGCCCCCAAATAAAGACGGAATTTGTGAGAGCTTAGAGAGGGCCTAGATGGGACCATATAGTCAGCCACAGTTTGGGCCTAGAAGGGCTTAGAAGGGCCTAGATGGGACAATAGAGGTGGTTTCATAATAAGGGCCTAGAGCGGTCTCTGTTGGGACTGTAGAGACTGCCATAGTGTGGGCCTAGAGAGGCCTATATAGGACCATAGAAGAGGGTAATAGTTGGGGCCCCTAGAGGGTGCCTAGATATGACCATAGATACAGCCATAGTGAGTGCCTAGAGAGGCCCTAGATGTGACCATAGAGATGGCCAAAGTGAGGACCTAGAGAGGGTCTAGATGGGACCATAGAGGACTGACATAGTGAGGGCCTAAGGAGGGCCCTATGGGAAACCAAATGGATTCGGCCATAGTGAGTGCCTGAGAGGGCCAAGAAAGGAATATTGAGACGTCCATGGTGAGGGCCTAGAGAGGCCCTAGAGAAACCATAGAGACTGTCATAGTGAGAGTCAGTGGTTGCCTAGAGAAAGCTAAAGACGTCCTAGAGAGTACTGTAGAGACAGCCATAGTGAGGGCCTAGAGGGGCATAGAGAGGAGCATAGAGACGGCCATAGTGAGTGCCTAGAGAGGTCCTAGGGAAACCATTGAGATGGCCCATGCTGAGGGCCTAAAAGAATGCCTAGTTGGGACCATATAGACGGCCATAGTGAGGGCCTAGAAGGGCCTAGATGAGACCATAGAGAGGGTTAAAATTTGAGAGCCTAGAGAGGTCTGCAATGGGACCATAGAGACTGCCATCGTGAGGGCCTCAAGAGGGCCTAGAGAGGACCATAGAGAGGACCATAGAGAGGATCATAAGAGAGGACCTATAGAGAGGACCATAGTGGGGGCCTATAGATGGCTTAGAAAGAGCCTAGAAAGGTCCTAGAAGGACCATAGAGACAGCCAGAGTGAGAGCCTAGAAACGGCCTAGAGAGGACCATAGAGACTGCCATAGTGAGGGCCTAGAGAGGGCGTAGGGAATGATAATAGAGACGGCCATACTGAGGGCTTAGAGAGGGACTAGAGAAGATGATAGAGATGACCTAGATGTGGCATAGAGGGCGTCTACAGAGGACCATAGAGATGGCCATATGCTGGGCCTAGAGAGGAACATAGACTGCCATAGTGAAGGCCTGAGAGAGCCTAGAGAGGACAATAGAGACTGCCATAGTGAGGGCCTAGTGAGTGCCTAGAGAGGACCATAGAGCCTGCCATAGTGAGATGCCTAGATGGTTCCTATAGAAGAACCATATAGATGGCCATATTGAATTCCTAGACAGGGCCTAAACAGGACCATAGAGAGTGCCATTGTGAGGGTCTAGAGAGGGTCTAGAGAGGAACATAGAGACTGACAGAGTGTGGGCATAGAAGGGGCCTAGAGTGGACCATAGAGACGGCAATAGTCAGGGCCTAGAGAGGGCATAGATGGGACTATACTGACGACCATAGTGAGGGCCTATAGAGAGCCTAGAGAAGACCATCGAGACAGCCATAGTGAGAGCCTAGAAAAGGGCCCTGATAGAACCATAGAGACTGCCAGAGTGTGGGCATAGACAGGGCCTAGAGAGGACCATAGATATGTCCGTAGTGAGGGCCTAGAGATGGCCTAGAGGGGACCATAGTGACGGCCTTAGTGATTGCGTAGTGAAGGCTTAGGGAACACCATAGTGACTGCCCATATTAGGGAATAGAGTGGGGCCTAGAGATGACTATAGAGATGGCCATAGGGAGGCCTTAGAGAGTGCTGAGAGAGGACCATCGAGACGGCCATAGTGACGGCCTAGATATAGGGTCTACAGAGGAGCATAGATATGGCCATAATGAGGGTCTAGAGAATGCCTAGAGAGACCTTAGAGACGATCATAGTGATTGCTTGGAGGGGACCTAAAGAGGACCATAATGACGACCATAGAGAGGACCTAGAGAAGTCATAGAGTGGGTCTAGAGAGGTCCTAGAGAGGACCATAGAGACAGCCTTAGTGAGAGACAGCCCTAGAAAGCCCTAGAGACTATAGAGACAGCCCTAGCTTAGATAGGACTATTTAGATGACCTTAGTGAGGTCCATCGGGCTCAGATGGGAAAATGGACAGCCATAGTGAGGGCCTTGAGACGCCCATAATGAGGGTCTGGGAGAAGGCCTATATAGGACCACAGAGATGACCATAGAGAGGTCCTAGAATGGCCTAGAGAGTTACCATAGAGACAGCCATAGTGAGGGCCTAGAGAGGGCCTTGATTGGGACTAAAGCGACGGCCTATTGAGGGCCTAGAGGGGTACCATAGAGATGGCCATAGTGAGGGTCTGAGAAAAGGCCTTTTAAGTACCATAGAGAGACCATAGAGAAGTCTAGAGAAGGCCTAGAAAGGACTATAGAGACGGTCATAGTGAGTGCCTAGAAAAGGCATAGATGGGACAATAGAAACTGCATAGTGAGGGCCTAGAGAGGGTCTAGAGAAGACCATAGATCCTGCCATAATGAGGATCTAGAGAGTGCCTAGAGAGGACCTTAGACACATCACAGTCAGGGCTTGGGGGGAACCTAAACAGAACCATAATGAGACCTTTAGAGAGGACTTAGAGAAGTCCTAGAGAGGTCCTAGAGAGGACCCATAGAGACAGCAAAACCCCCTAGTGAGGGCCTAGAGACAGCATAGAGAGGACCATAGGAACAGCAAAAATGGGGAAACCTAGAGAGGGGCTAGAGGGGCCAGTGAGATCATAGAGACAACTAGAGAAAAAGCCACAGTGAGGGCCTAGAGAGGACCATAAAAACACCATAAAGGGGCCAAGAGAGGGTTGTAGAGAGGGCCTAGAGAGGTCCTGTAAGCCATAGAGACACCCAGAGTGAGGGCCTAGAAATGACCTAGAGGGGGACCATAGTGACACCCAAAAGGGAGGGTATGGAGAGGGCCTAGAGAGGGCCTTTAGAGGTCCTAGAGAAAAACTTTAGAGACGTCTTAGTGAACCTAGAGAGGGCAAAGAGAGGATCATATTGACGACCATAGAAAAGGGCCCTAAGAGCACAAAAAAGGCCTAGAGTGGTCATAGGTTGCACCAAGAGACAGCCATTTTGAGGGACTAGAGGGGGCCTAGATGGGACATTAAGCTGACCAAAAGAGGGCTAGTGGGGCCAAAGAAAAGGACCATAGAGGGGCCCATATTTAAGGGCATATGAGAAAACTAGAGAGGCCCTATATAGACTGGACATAGTAAAGGGCCCTAAATAGGGCCGAGAGGGGATCATAAGCTGGCCATAGTGAGTGCCTAATAGGACCTAAGTGGACCATAGAAAATGGCCATAGTTAGGGTCTAGAGGGGGAAAAGGGAAAGAATGCCCATAGTGAGGGCTATAAAGAGGACTAGTGAAGACCATATAGACGACCATAAGAGTAGGCATAGGGGGGTCCTAGAGAGAGCATAGAGAGGAACTAGAGAGGACCTGAGAGACAGCCATAGTGAGTGCCTCTAGATGACCTAAAGGGGACCCCCGAGATGACCATGGGGAAAAGGCCTAGATAGGTCCTAGAGGGACCATAAGACAGCCATAGTGAGGGTTAAAGAGAGGACATTAGAGACGATAAAATGAAGGCCTAGAGGGGGCCCCCCTAAAAAAAAAAACCCCCCCCCCTTTTTGAAAACACCTTAGGGGGGTGGGCTAGAGAGGGCCTAGGGGCCCATAGAGAGGGGTGAAAAAGGGCCTAGAGAAGCCTAGAGAGGCCATAGGACCCCTGAGTCTGAGCATAAGGGGGGCCAAGAGAGGATCTGAGTTTCCCCAAAGTTTTTGCTTAGAGAGGCTTAGATGGTGCCATAGAGACAACCTTTAGTGTGGCTAGAAAAGCGTAGAAGGACCATATGACGATAGTGGGGGCCAAAAGGGGAAACCCAAAAATGATGACAATAGAAAGGGCCTAGGTTGTCCTAGAGAGGCCATGTACACCCCTAGTGGGGGGCCTAGAGCCCGCCTAGGAGGACCATAGGTGGCCATTTTGAGGCCCTAAGAGCCCCTAGACAGGACAATAGGCAGTCATAGTTAGGGTCTAGAGAGGGCCTGATAGGACCATAAAATGCCCATATAGAGGCCCTAGAAAACGGCCTAAAGAGGACCAAAAGAACGCCTATTGAGGGCCTAGAGAGGGTAGAAAAGACCAGAGACAGACATAGTGAGGCAATAAAGGCTGAGATGGGAAAAATAGACATGGCCAAAAAATGAGGGCCTAGAGAGTGCATAAAAGAAGACCAACAGATGACCAAAAGAGGGCTAAGTAGGGCCCAGAAAAGGGGCCTAGATTGGCCCTAGAGAGGACAATGAGATGGCCAATGAGGGCCAATAGAGGCCTACATGGATCATAGAGTAGCCCATGTGGGGGCATAGAGAGGGCCAGAGGGGGCCCTTTAAATGACCATAGAGACGGCCATAGTGAGGGCCTAGAGGGGGCCTAGCGGGGACCGTAGAGATGGCCAAAGTAAAGGGCCTAGAAGGGCCTAATTGGCCGATAAGGAGGTCATAGTGAGGGCATACAGAGGGCTGAGATGAGACCAAGAACTGTCATAGGAGGGCATTGAGAGGGCCTCAATGGACCCCATAGAAAATGGCACTAGTAAGGCATAGAGAGGGCCCTAAACAGGACCATAAAAAAACGACCATAATGAGGGCCTAGGAGAGCCTAGAGAGGTCCTAGAGAGACCATAAAGACAGCCATAGTGAGAGTCTGAGATGACTTAGAGAGGATCATAGGGCCACCCCATTAGTGACCCTAGAGAGTCCTAGAGAGGACCATAGAGAGGGAAAATTATGAGGGCCTAAAAGGGGCATAGAGGGGCCCCCCCAAGAAGAAAGGGCCATAGTGAGGCCAAAAGGGGGGTCCAAGAGACCCACCAAAAAACGACCATAGTGAGGACCTAAGAGTGACAGATGTTACCAATAGAACTGTCAAAGGAGGTTAAAAAAGTGCAAGAGGAGGACCATAGAGACTGACATAGTAAGGCCCAAGAATGGGTCTAGAAAAGACAATAGAGATGCATAGTGAGGGCCAAGAGAGGCCGAGAGGGAAACCAAAAGAAGGACAGGTAAAGGGCCTAGAGGGGGCCTAGATCGAACCTAGAGACAGCCATAGTGAGGGTTTAGAGAGAGCCTAAAGAGGACCATAGAGACAGCCATAATGAGGGCCTAGACAGGGCCAGAAAGGTCCTAGAAAGACCTTAGAGATAACAAAGTGAGGGCCTAGATGAATCCCCTAGAGAGCACCATAGAGTGGCCATCGTGAGCGCAAAGATGGGACCTAGAGAGGACCATAAAGATGACAATAGAGAGGGCCTAGAGAGGGCCTAGATATTGCCTAAGAGGCCTATAGAGACCAAGAGAGCATAGTGGGGGTCTAGATAGGGCCTGCAAAGGCCTAGAGAGGTCCTAGAAAGAACAAATCAAGATGGCCATAAAGAGGGCCTAGGGAGGCCAGATAGGACCATAAGATGACCATAGAGAGGGCCTAGAGCGGCCTAGGGTGACCATTAAAAGGGCCCAATGGGGGCCCTAGAGGGGGCCTAGATAGGACCATAGAAGGGCCATATTAGGGTATAAAGGGGCCCTAGAGAGTACCATAGAGATGCCATAGGGAGTGCCTAAGAGAAACCACAGGGGATTAGAGACACCCCCATAGTGAGGGCCCCGTAAAGGGCCTAGAGAGGACCATAGAGAGGGCCATAGTGCTGGCCTACAGAGAAACGCAGAAGGGACCATGAGACAATCATAGAGAGCCCCAGACAGGTCCATAGGGGGGACCAAAAAAAGTCCCAAAGTGAGGGCCTGGGATTTGGCCTAGTGAGGACGAAAAAGATGGCCATAAGGATGGCCTAGAGAGGACCACAGAGATGAACCATAGTGAGGGCCTACTGAGGCAAAGAGAGGCCCAAAGGGGAGACGCCAAAAATGGGGCCCCTAGAGGGGGCAAGAGGGGACAATAGAGATGGTCATAGAGAAGTCCTAAGAGGGCCTAGATGGTGCCATAGAGGGCCAAAGAGAAACCATAGCCCGGGGGCCCCCCCCCAATATTGACTGTCTAGAGGGGGCCTAGATTTCACCATAGAAGCGGCCATGCTGAGGGCCTAGTGAAGGCCTATTAAGGACCATAGGGGAGGGTCATAGTGAGGAAACAGAGAGGGCATAGAGAGGACCATAGAGATGGTAAAAATTTAGAGCCTAGTGGGGGCCTAGAGTGACCACAGAGATTTCAGAATGCAGGAAAAAGGGGGGCCTAGAGAGGACCATGGGAAAAGTCCATAGGATGGCAAGGGGGACCTAAAATGGAACATAAAGACAAACCATAGAGAGGGCCTAAAAGGTCCTTAGAGGACCATAAGACGGGCCATAGTGAGGGCCTATAAAGGGCCTAGAAAGCCTAGAGGTCCCACAAAGGACCAAAAAGACAGCCATAAAAGGGGGCATAGATAGGACCTTATAGACGGACATAGTGAGTCCCCTAGAGCACATAGAGGTGATCATAGAGTCGCAATAGTGAGGGCCAAGAGGTGGCAAAGAGAGGACCATAGAGACGGCCATAGTGAGGCCTAGAGGGGCCTACAGAGCACCATGAGACAGCCATTGTAAGGTCTTAGAAGGGCCTAGAGAGAATGATAGAGATGAACATAGTGGGTACTAGAGAGGATCTAGATGGGAACAAGAGCCCTGCCACAGTGAGGGCCTAGAAAGGGCCTACCTGGACCATAGAGACAGCCATAGTGAGGGCCTAGATGGTCTTAAATGACCATAGAGATGGCCTTTAGTGAGGGGACTAGAAGAGCCTAGAGAGGACCATACAGACGCAAAGTGGGGGTCTAGAGAGGGCCTAGTGAGGACCGAGAGACTACCATAATAAAGGCCTAGTGAGAGCTTAGAGAGGTCCTATAAAGGACCATAAAGACAGCCATAATGAGGGCCTAGAGATGGCATTAGTGAGACCATAAGGAACCCATAGTGAGGGCCTAGAGGGACCAAGTTACTACAATAGACACAACCATAGAGAGGGCCTAAAGGGGTTCTAGAGAGAACCATAGAGACAGCCATAGTGAGGGCCTAGTTACGGCTAGAAAGGACTATAGAATCGACCAAAGAGATGCCTAAGAGAGGGCCTACATAGGACCATAGTGACAGCCCTAGTGAGGGCCTAGAGGGGACTAGATAAGACCATAGAGATGGGCTAGTGACTGCCTAGATGGGCCTAGAGAGCACCATAGAGACAGCCACAGTGAGGGCCTAGTGAGTGCCTAGAGAGGACCTTATAACATGGCCAATGAGTGAGGATCTAGAGAGGCCTATATAGGACCATAGAGACAGACATAATTGAGGGCCTAGATAGGCCAGGAGATGTCCTAGAGATGACCATAGAGACAGTCCTAGTGAGGGCATAGAGACGGCCTAGAGAGGATCATAGGTCGTCCATACTGAGAGCCTAGAGATGGTATAGAGAGAACCATAGAGACTGCCATAGTGAGGTCCTAGAGAGGACCTAGATGGGACCATAAAGACAGTCATAGTGAGGGCCTAGAAAGGGCCTAGAAGGACCATAGAGGTGGCCCTAGTGGGGGAATAGAGAAGGCCTAGATGGGAACATAGAGACAGATTATTGAGGGCCTAGAGAAGACCATAGAGATGGCCATAGTGAAGGCCTTGGGAGAGCCTAGAGAAGACCATAGATACGACTATAGTGAGGCACTAGAGAGGGCCTAGAGAGAATCATCAAAACGACCATAGAGAGGGCCTAGAGAGGTCTAAGAGGTCATAGAAGGACCATAGAGACAGCCCTAATGAGGGCGTAGAGACAACCTAGTAAGTACCATAGAGATGGCCATAGTGAGGGCCTAGAAATGGCGTAGAGAGGACCATAGAAATGACCATATGAGGGGCTATATAGGAATTAGAGAGGGCCTAGAGATGTCCTAGAGAGGACCATAGAGACAGCAATAGTGAGGGCTTATGACGGCTTAGAAGGGACCATAGAAATGGCCAAATGGGGTCTAGAGAGGGCCTACAGATGACCATAAAGAAACGGCCATAGTGAGGGCCTAGAGAGGACCATAGAGACGCCATAGTGAAGGACTAGACCAGGGACTAGAAAAGGCCTAGAGTTCCTAGAAAGGCCCATAGAGATGATCATACTTAGGGACTAGATATGGTCTTAGATAGGACCATAGAGATGCACATAGTGATGAGCCTGGAAGGGCCGAGATGGGACCATAGAGAAGGCCATTGTGAGGGCAAAGAGAAGGCCGAGATGGGACCATAGAGACGGTCATAGTGAGCACCTAGAAAGGACCATAGAGATGTCCATAGTGAGGGCCTAAGAGAGGGCCTAGATAGGACCACAGAGAGGGCCGTATTGAGGGCCTGAGAGGGCCTAGAGAGGACCATAGAGATGGCCATAGTTTGGGCCTTGAAAGGGTCTAGAGAGGACCATAGAGACGGCCATAGTGAGGGCCAAGAGAGGAACTTGATGGGACAATAGAGATGGCCATAATGAGGGCCTAGAAGGATCGAGATAGACCATAGAGAAGGCCTTAGTGAGAGCATAGAGAGGGCCAAGATGGGACCATAGAGACAGTCATAGTTTGGGCATAGTAACGACCTAGGAAGGACCATAGAGATGGCCATAGTGAGGAAATAGCGAGGGCCTAGATCAGACCATAGAGTCAGTCATATTGAGGTCCTAGAGTGGGCCTAGAGAGGATCATAGAGTTGGCCATAGTGAGGGTCTTGAAGAGCCTAGAGAGGACCATAGAGAGGTCCTAGAGAGGACAATAGAGACAGCCCTAGTGAGGGCCTAGAGATGGCCTAGAGAGAACCACAGGGACAGACATGCTGAGTGCCTAGAGAGGGCATACAGAGGTCATAGAAAAGTCCTAGAGAGGACCATAGAGACAGCCATAGTGATGGCCTAGATGATGCCTAGATAGGACCATAGATATGGCCATAGTGAGGGCCTAGAGGGGGCCAAGAGGGCCTAGACAGGTCATAGGAGGACCATAGAGACAGTATTAGTGTTTCGCCTAGGGACGCTTAGAGAGGACCAAAGAGAAGGCAGTAGTGAGGGCTAAGTTAGAGCCTAGGTAGGACAATAGAGATGACTATAGAGAGCGCCTAGAGACGGCCTAGGTAGGACCATAGAGATGGCCATAGTGAGGGCCTAGAAAGGACCATAGAGACAGCCACAGTGAGGGCCTAGTGATGACCTAGAGAAGACCATAGAGATGGCCATATTGAGGGGCTAGAGAGGGCCTAAGAGAACCATCGACACGGCCATAGTGAGGACCAATACAGGGCCTAGAGAGGACCATAGAGACTGCCAGAATGCGAGCATAGAGGGGGCCTAGAGTGGACCATAGAGATAGCCATAGTGAAGGCCTAGAGAGGGCCTAGATGGGGCTGTAGAGATGGCCATAGTGAGGGCCTAGTATTGCCTAGAAAGGACCATAGGAACTGCCATAGTCAGGGCCTAGAGAGGGCCTGATGGGACCATATAGTCGGCCAAAGTGAGGGTCTAGAAGGGCATAGATTGGACTATAGAGACAGCCATAGTGAGGGACTTGAGAGGGCCTAGATAGACCATAGACATGGACATAGTGAGGGTCTATAAGGCCTAGATGGGTCCTAGTGATGGCCATAGTGAGGACCGATAGATGGGCTAGTGAGGATCATAGTGACTGTCATAGTGAGGGCATAGAGGGGGCCTAGAGATGTCCATAATACGACCACATGAGGTCCTAGAGAGGACCAGCAAAATGGCCATAGTGAGGGTCTACAGACGGACTAGAGAGAGAACATAGAGAGTGTCAGAATGTGGGCATAGAGGAGGCCTAGAGACGACCAAAGAGAAGGCCATAGCGAGGGCCTACAGAGTGCCTAGAGAGGACCATAGAATGGCCCTCGTGAGTGCCTAGAGAAGGCCTAGAAAGAACCACCGAGATGGCCATAGTTAGGTCCTAGAGAAGGCCTAGAAAAGACCATGAGACAGTTATAGTGAGGGCCTTCAGGGCCTAGAGAGTACCATAGACATAGCGATAGTCAGGGTCTAGAGAAGGCCTGTGGTGGACCATAGAGACGGTCATAGTGATGGGCCTAGTTAGCACCTAGAGAAGAACATAGAGACAGCCATAGTGAAGGCATAGAGGAGGCCTAGAAAGGATCATAGAGATGGCCATAGTGAGAGCCTAGATAGGGCCTAGATTGGACCATAGAGACTGCCAGGTGCG
>JAJTUV010004205.1:0-39648 GCA_021653895.1 Mastomys natalensis | reverse complement strand
GAGTGGCCTGTGAGCAGATCTTTGGAGGTGGTACTCTTAGTCACATTAATTGATGTCCAAAACCACAGCCCACTGTGGGAGGCAATATTCCCTAGGAAGGGAGAGGGCCCTGAACTGTGTAAGAGTGGAGAATTGAGCTGACCACAGGCAATCATGTATGCAAGCTAGCAAGTGTTCCTTTTTCTCTGATTTTGTCTGTCAGTTTGATGTGACCAATAGACTCAACCTCCAGCTGTTATGACTTCCTGCAATGATACACAGTCACATGAAATTTTAAGCTAAATAAAGTGCTTCTCTGCTAAGATGCTTTTTTTCTTGGATATTTCATTGCAGAAACATAAATTAAGCTAGAACTTCTGGAGAACCTTTTCATTGGTCCACCCTGTTAGTCCTTTTAATTTGAAGACTTCCAACACTTTTATTTGAGTTCTCCATAAAATATATAGTAAGTTTCTGGAGTCTGAACTTTCCCCTCTACAATTTTAAGTACTAGAATTTATTTCTCCATTCTAATTGTAGTTTGACATCTCTTATCTAAATAACTCCATCCCAATTCTTCTCTCCAGGTCTTTGCAAGAACTATCTCACCTACTCCGCCATCACACCATGCATCATACCTCCATGCTATGTTCCCCACCAAGCCTATGCATAAAACAAACCACAACCATAGTGCTTCTCTTTTAGCCAAATAAGATCCTAAGAAGATATACTGTGGGAGGATACATGGAGGAGAGAAAAATACATTTAAATAAAGACCCTGAAACATGGCCCAGAAATTAAGTACTGTCTTGAAGGAATAGGACAGAAAGGAATAGAACGGTACACTTGACGTTCTTGTCTTGTCTTGATATGTCACAGGTGTGTGAATCCTTCCCCATCATCATGTGCACAACTACTACATATATCATTCAAACATTCTAAACACACACACACACAAACACACACACTCATTTTTAAAAAATACTACATCTGGCAACACTTGGGGCATCTCATGCCCATCAAGATCTTCAGATCTTGAGAGTAGGATGATCTGTAAGTAGAACCAGAAGTGAGAAATGCATAAGGCATCATTCAGTGTTTAGTGACAGGCTTTGGTCCTGGCTGTCCCCCAAGGCTGTACCTAGCATTGCCCACTTGCTTGCCATGCTGAATCCTTTCCCACCAGCCACATCTGCTTCTCACTGTCATCCTGATTTTTTTCATCTCTGCACAGCAATAGTCTTGTCATCTCCTCAAACTTGGAAGTCCTACCGAGATTTGTTGAAGGTTTCCTCTGTTTTGTGTCAATAATCAAAGGAAAGTAGTCTCGAATAAAATCTGCAATGGGATTATCTCAGGTTTCCTCTCTTTTATGCCAGCTAGAGAAAGACAAAGTGTCTTGTCCTTGATCTTCAGTGACTGTCAACCCTGGTTATGCATGCAGACCTCTGCAGGTGTCTTTATGTTAAAGGCTTACCCCTATACTCTACATTCATTGACTCAAAACTCCAGGAATGTATCTCAGGCATAGGTGTCTTCAACAAAGCTCTAATGGTTACTCTAATGCTCAGGCACTGCTGTAATCCACAATATTACTTTCTCTCTCATTAGAGCAGTATTCTCTAATCCCAAGAAATACAGTTTTGGTGCAAACTAATAAGAGGTCACCAGGATTTTGAGACAGTTGTTCTAGGGAGGAAAGGTCAGGATTAGGAATTTTGCACTTGGGCCCTCTTCAGGAGGTGTTCATCTTTTCAAAAAATTTAAAAGCCCTTACACAAAGAGCTAAGACACTAGTCTGTTGCATTCTAGAGGAAGCAAACAGATCCCCTGTCAGTGGAAGCTGGCATCACTTTCCCTCAAATAAACATCAGCAAATATTTGAAGAATAGCCGTGTGAAAAGTCCCATATTGATTTGCTGGAGATACCATAACAAAGTACAAAAAAGTGGATGCCTTTGTCAATATAGGATTTTCATCTGCAAACCTGGAACTCACCAGTTCAAAACTGTGGTGACTTAGGTTCTTTTCCTGTTGCTGTGATAAAATACCCTTAGACAAGGACCAGCTTACTGTGATTCCCAGACAAGGTGCAGGGCCCACTCTCCTGAAGGGTGCAGCTGGTGAGGAACAGGGCTAGCTGTAACACTTTCATGGCCCCAGTGTCAGCTCTCTTGCCTGTCACACAGTTGGGAAGGTGGGGAACAGCATCTCTCCCATGGCCATGCCACCTCTCAGAAGACAAGTGGCATAGTCATCTCTCCTCTGCTGGCTCACTTTTGCTACTGCAACCCAGGCCAGATCTACTGTGCTGCCTGCTGATATGCTAGTCCTGCTCCTCTGAGAACTACAGCTGGTGAGGGGTGGGTAAGCTGTCCCTCTACCATGTCCCTGGGGCCAGCTCTCCTGGCTACCTCAGGTGGCCAAGGGTAATGGCAAGAAGGGTCTCTCCTCTGCATTCAAGCCACCCTACTGCAGATGAGTGGCAGGGACAGATCTAATGTGATCAAGCTGGTACAGATTAAGAGATGTGGCATTATTGTGAGTGAGTGTGTGTGTGTGAGTGTGAGTGTGAGTGTGGTGTGTGGTGTGTGTGTGTGTGTGTGTGTGTTTCACTGGGCTCATGCCTTTCCTAGTGACCCTCCACCTCCCTGGTTGAGGATGAAGATGGAAGCTCTCAGCTACTGCTCTAGCAACCTAACTGCCTGCCTGCCAGCCTGTCTGTTGCCTGGTGATCAGGGAAACAGTCTCTGAAATTATAAATTCCTAATACACATAGAATGCTTAATTTGTGTCATCAAGTTTTCTAGATTAACAACTTTTAGGATGTGAGTGATATAAACCTACACGAATATCTATGAGGATGTTTCCAATGAGGATAAACTGGGTAGAAACTATCCACTCTGTGGTTTGGTGGCACAGTTTTATGATCTGACATCCCAGACATATAAGGGCAAAACTAATTTTTTAATGTGGGAACTTAGAGATATAAATTTCCATTGTAGAACAGATTTTAACATTTGCCAGTGATTTTGTTGTGTTGGGATTTTTTGGATCTTTTCCTTGTTATTCTTGATTTCTTCCTTTGTATTAAATTATCCAGCAATGTGTTGTTTAATCTCCATGAGTTGTGTACCAAATAAACATTTGTTTTTCTGTTGATTTTAAGTGTAACTGTAGTGTGTTACAATAGAATATATGGAGATATTTTATGTTTCATCCAATTTGTTTTGTAGTCTGAGATCTACTCTATTTTAGAGAAGAGTTTCTGGTTTCCTGAGTAGAATGTATATACTTTGATACATGGAAAGAGTGTTCTGGAGGTATTGTTAGGTCCATTTGGTGTGTGATTTGATTTGATTCTGATACTTCTCTCTTTCTCTTTTGTCCAGATGACCTGTGTTCTGGAGAAAGTAGAATACTGTAAAACACTCATTATTTTGTATTAATCTGTAGTAACCATAAAAAACATGAACACAAACAGAACATGGCAGTGGTGTATGAGATAGCCGGATGCAGGTGATAGATGATATGAACAGGAAAGTGGGAGAAACAGCGAGTGGTTTAACTTGAGATGGGACAGGTGGAAAATACAAAATGAGGTGGAAGATGTGGAAATAAGTAACAAGTCTTTGAATAAAGTCTTTGAAAAAGCCTTAAGGAATTGTTTTACTTTAAATTTACATAACATTTTATCACACACATAAATTCAGAGAGAGACAGGCAGATAGAGAGAGGGAGACAGAGAAAGAGAGAGAGAAAGTGAGAGAGAGAGAGAGAGAGAGAGAGAGGAGAGAGAGCATTGCCACTGGGATAATAAGATTCTCCAAAGAGCCATAGGATAAATAAAAAAATATCACAACTCTAGTCATGGGAAACCTCCTTTAGATGTGTGGGTGAGGAGATTCCACGAGTCTCTCAAAGCATTAAAGTCTATTAATATTTGTGGAGCCAGGGATCTGTGGAGCTGAGGGAAGGAGGCCTGGAGCAAGACTTGCTTGAGGCATGAACAAACCCTGGAAATCTCATCCTCAGATTAGCAGGAATAGGATTGCTCCCCCCATGCCTAATTGTCCAAGTACATGTAACCCCATACCACCACTTTGCCCAATATAGGAGTTCATAAAACTAAATAGCCAGGGTAAGCTTCCTTTTACCTTACAAGGTCATTCCAGCACCAACTGGAATTCCTCCTAATGCTAATGAGGCATCTTCAGCACACTGGCCCCAGCCAATGATATACACTCAACCTGACAGCTTTACCCACCCTTCAAAGCTTTAAATAGCCTTTGATCTCCCCTTAAATGAGCTGTCTCACTGAAGCTGCCTCCCTAGAGTTTCTTTTAACACTCTCACTGCAGCCTGTGGTCTCTTTTGCTCTTGGCATCCACCTTGCTTCCCATCTCAAGATCCACTGATTATGATCAGTAGTAGGCTGATCAGGAAACTATGGGTTCGTAGTCACAGCTTGAATAGCAATGTTGTCTTTGGTTGCCTCCCAGGATCTGAAGCTAAGTCCCTCTTGCTGAAGATACTACAGATTTTAACATAAGACTTGAAGAATTCAAGCAATTTCTGACCCAAGAGCCTTCACTCTGAGTAGTTTTCACACTACCATAAAGTGAAATGCAAGCTGTAAAGACATGAAAGCAGTCAATCCTATGTAGCTATAAGGCCATTGAACCACAAAATGGCAAGTTCTCTCCAAAGGTGCAGAAGTGGTACTTATATCTTGGTGGTCACCAACAACTGTCTAATTGGACTCAAGGTCTGCTCTACAGGAGGGAAATGCCAAGAGGCAACCTAGTCAACTGTCTGTGAGTAGTCAGGACATGGGACTTTTGAAACATGCTCCTACTGCTCTCTGAAAGCAGCACATATAATAACTGTAGTCTGAAAACTTATCCTTCTATTCACAGATAAGTACAGCTCTCCCATTTATTAAAGAAGCTTCTTATTGCAGCAGACACAGACACACTGGGAATCCACAACTCATCAAAATGCAGGTAACCACTGAGTGTAAGATGCCCAGCCCCGTTTGATACATCTACAACACAACCACTATACTTCAGGCTGTGGGGCCTTCTCAGAAGTGGGGTCAGAAACGTTGTAAGAGCCTTAGGACTAGCAAGTCTGCTATAAGGTTGTGCCTTCTGGATATCACAAGGAAGCCACATCCATGAAATCTCAACAATATGGCTGCTGAAATAAGACCTGAACAATGACAATATCTGTTGACATGCCAACATTGATGGAGTAGTCTCATATGGCTCCAGCTCCAAATAAAGAGCTGTAGGCAATTAACAGCAGCTAAGAGAGGTAGAATTAGTCTTCCCCAGGAGGAAACCTCTTACTGGTTATCTAATACCAAGTAGTCATTTCTAATAGAATAACAAAACATCAACAAATAAGCAACAATAAATGGAAGTATCAGGCTATATTTATATATTCATTCTAATGTGTATAAGAAGAGTAATTATTAAAAAGAAACTGTGCAGCTGATAGTGAGTAGGAAGCATAGGTGTAGTTGAAATGAGGAGAAGGGAATGCTACAGATATATTTTAATTAAAAAAACAATTGATAAGAAGACTGTGAAAAAGATAGAAAGTTAGCTGTGTGCTGGAATTTCATTTACCCCTTCTCCTAATTGGCTAAGAAATGAGCAAGCAGCTTTACATGTCTGTCATTGCATCTTCCACATCATGATAACCCAATAATAAACCAAAATAAAACTTGCACTAATTTTGCCAGGAATCTGGTTAAAACAAGAAAATAGTGACTAAGGCACAGATCTGTCTGACCCTTGTAGGACCCCATCTTACATTGTCATGTCTCTAATTTGTCTGTCTTAGATTCTATTCCAGTGCTGTGCATAGCCAAGGCAACTCTAGTAAAAGAAAGCATTTTATTGATGGCTCCCTTACAGTTTCAATGGTTTAGGACATTATCATCATGGTGGATAGTATGGTAATATACAGTCAGACTCTGGAGCACTAGTAGAGAGCTTCATTCTCATCTGTAGGCATAGAGGCAGGTATGGGACTGGGCCTAGCATGGGCTATTGAAACCTTGAAGTCCATTTCTAGAAGACCACACCACCTAATCCTTTTCAAATAGTGCCACTCTCCAATGACTAATCATTTGAGCATATTAGCATATGGGGGGTCATTCTTATTCAAACTACCATACATTCTATTACTAAACAAGGTTGCAGTTTTAGGAGATTGAGGCTTCAATTCAGGAATCAAGCAAATCAACCTATGAGAGGGCCATGGTGTTTTGTAAGGCTGCTTAAGGTTTGATCTTGGGATGAAGAGAAAGAGGAAGTGGAAGAGAAAATATTTCATTTATCTGGGAAGGATGGACCTGGTTTGTAGTGTGAGGAATAACACGATTGCTTCAGTGGTGGAGTTCTTTTTCCTTGAGGCAACATCTAAATGAGAATATTTAAAAAACCTGCCTTGAGAAAGCTTGTATTTTTGAAAACTGTTAAAAATAATTCACTGTGTTTTTCATATCCAGTATCAAATATCAGAATACCACACAGGTTTTATGACTAAAGAGATGATAATTTAGCTGTTTAGTGAGTTAATAAAAAGAAGTTACAAATGCTAAGGTAAGATGAAATACAATATTGATCATCAGACATAAGTTTGGCCCATATGTGTATCTTCATTAAATGTTGGCATTTCATTGCAATTATGTAATGCGATCATTCTTTGAATGTTGTGATAGGTTCCCTTGGTCTTAAACCACAGGATCTCCAGGGTCTGAGAGAACTTTTCCAGGAAAGGAGCAGCTGAGGTTGGCCTAATGGAATCTCTATAATCAAGGGTTTTAAATTGGGGAGCAAAGTTCACACAAAAAAGTCTGGTATATATGAGGATCCTCTCTCATCTTGGAGCAACGAGATCTTGGGGCACAGAATTTAGATTTTGAGCTGCACCTGACCAACTCCCTAAAAATATGCATTATAAGCACTTAGGTATTTTTGTCTTTAAAAATAAAACATGAAATGGGAAGCTGAGGTGCTAGGAGAACTCAGAAAATCTGCTGAGAAGAGGGCTGTGTTGTTGTGTGTAAGAAATCGTCTCTTAGGAATGTGAAGGCCCTGTGCAAGCAGAAATGCATGGAAATGAACAGATGCTACCCAAAGTAGAATGAAGCCCAAACATAACTATTGCCAGGACATCATCAGCAGTGTGAGAAAGCAGATTTTGATCAGGCTCCTAAGCGCCTGCCTATTCTGGATCAGTGGTACAGCATGATGTGTTGGGCTCAAATCTCCAGAAAGAAGAACAGAAAGAAAGGAAAAGGGGGAAAGAATGAGGGGGAGAGATGAAAGAAGGGAGGAAATGGGGAGGAAGTGAGGTGTTTATACAGAAGGTTGTTTTTTCAATTACAGCAAAGCATTTAACTACTTCTCTGTGTAAAAGCAAAATCAGATTGTATGAGGTTCAGCAGACCTGTGTTGGAGCTAAGCAGTACCCTACTTAGCTATTTTTAACTTTAATTCTTTAGTCACAGTAATGTATAATTCAGTGGGCTCCATAATATTCAGCACATGATACAAAATGTGCCTATCACATTCAGCCTCTCATTATGTGGTCCCTCCCTCATCATCAGTCTCAGTAGTGTCTTCTCTACTTTTTTTTTCATGCCACATTACTCCATTCACTTCTAAAATGGCAGTCCGACATTCTATGGGGCTCCAGAAATTATCCTTCAAAGGCACATGGATTCATCAAGTTGGAAAGCCATTGACCTAGAACCACCTTAAAAACAATACTCGGGTTGGAGACCCAGCTCAGAGGGTGAATTGCAGATGTTTCCTACCACCTTGGGAGTTACAGTGTCTGGAATCTGAGTTGAATCCGCAGAACTCTGTGGTGAGAGGAGAGAAGTTTCTGGAGTCGGAGCTACAGGTTCATTTTGAGATCTGCTCAACCCTTGCTTCTTGTGACTGACACACGGAGGTATCATCTGACCTCCTCGTGTGAACAGTAGCATTCATCCACATACCTACAATCAAGAAATAAATGTGATAAAAGTATTTGAGTGCAGTTTGGGTGTACAGACTTATTTGTAGGACCTAATTTATTTAACCTTCTGGTGTATCAACTTTATTTCCAAGATTCTGGCCAGCAAAGGGGAAACTGAAGGACAAATTTGGTGCTGGGACCTGGACCTTGTGATTGTGAGCCTTAGCCCACTAAGTAGAAGTTTCTCTAACCCTCCTTTTGATGATTTTCTTATTCCTTAGCTGAAATAGTCTATTTTACCACAAGGTGTCAGCCCAGGGTAACTTAACTTTAAAGGCCTTTTACACTATCTGATGGAAGTCATTGAATCCAAAAATTATATATGAAGCATTAAAAGATGCAGAACAGTGGAGTGCAGAAATCCCTTTAATCCCAGCACTCAGGAGGCAGAAGCAGGCTTATGTCAGAAAGAGTGGAAGTTTGTGAACCAGGGTCCCATTAAAAATAATACTCAGGGTAGAGACCCAGCTCCACCTTGTAAGTTACAGTGTCTGGAGTCTGAGTTGAATCTGCAGAACTCTGTGGAAGGGTCCCTAGAGTCGGAGCTACGGGTTTATCTTGAATTCCTCTCAATCCTTGCTTCTTTTGACCACCACACCGTGTTATGATCTGATCTCCACGGGTGTATCATAATATTCATTCACATACCTACAATAAGTAAATAATGAGTAAAATAAATAAATAAATAAATAAATAATAAATAAATAGCAAGTTCCAAGTCAGTCAAAGAAACTGATGAGACACTGTCTCAAAAAAATAAAATGAAACGAAATGAAATAATTTAAGAAAAACACCTTTCAGTGTTTGGCACACTGTGAAAAAAAGGATACTCATGGAAAATATTAAAGGGAGTTTATTTGTCTTTGCATTTCCTAAACGGACTTGTCTGGGAAGGCTGTGCATGAAATTCCTGAGATGCTGTTATTGAGATCTCAGTCAGTAATTCCTGAGTCAGCCTCCATTTCAGTGGAGTAGATTCCAGTCTGATACTTTTCTTTCCTGAATTTTTCAGAATTTTTATTTCTATTTATTTTTTATTTTATTTATTTATTTATATATTTAGGCTCATAATGCTTTGCTCCGGGAAGCTGTAGTTAATAGATGAGATTGGAAGGTGAGGTGGGAAGGAGTAAATCTGGTGTAAAAGTAGCACACAAACTCAGATTAATTCTTTGACTGTGGTAACAACTAGTTCATGGGAAACTGCTATGTTGGAAGAGCACTACACCACGGAGGGCATATTAGCTACAGAGCAGTTGGTCTCCAAGTGTGATCTAGGATCAGTACAGTATCACCCGGCAACCGATGAAATGCACAACTGCAGATTTCTTCCAGACCTGATTGCAGAATGGAACAGGTCCCAGGAGTGAGTTGGTTTACAGTGAGCCCTCCAGGTAATTCATGTCCCCTGGCTTTGACAATGATCACCACTGGCGACACCACAAGCACCACCATCGCAGAGACCCTGGGTGTGAGCAGCAACGTTTCGCAGGCAGGCGGCGCTGAGCGCGCGGTGGCCGAGGGGCAGGGTCTGTAAAGCAGTTGTGCTCCACAGCCAGAATCAAACTCTGCATGGGACTGGGAGATGAGCAGCGGGTGCCTCTCCATCGGATCCCATGGAGAGGGGGATGAGTCTCATGTCTCCTCCGCAGGGCTCTTGCTCCCGCCTCGGCAGGCCTTGGGAATCTGCTGAGGGCCGAGGAGGGGTGAGGAGGGTCTCAGGAGCCGACAAAGGGGCAGCGGTGCTCTGGGCAGCCCAGCTCTGAGCGCCCCTTCAGCCCCTCCTGGCCCTCGGCAAGCCCCTCAGGGAGCAGGGCCCTGGTCCTGGCGCTAGAGCTTAGGTTACTGGTCAACTTTGCAGTCAGACTTGGTTCCATTAAGTTTGCCAGCTAGGCAGTTTGCACAAGTTTGCCTCCCTGAATGAGTGACTGGTACCTCTTCGTGCTGTTTCTTGGGCAGGTTTCTAAGTTAGTGGATCTTTTTTTTTCATTTTAAGTTCTTGGAACACCCATCCTACTCTTTCGGGATCTGGATAGGATTCTGGTTTTCTCCAAAATAGTCAAAGCTTTTAAATAAGGCACTCTGGTGAAAGCAACAAACAGGTACTGTAGTCCTGGAATTTAAGTCCACTTCACATTTGGTTATGCTATTCCGTTGGGGTGGGGGATGCTTCCACATCTCGATATTAAATCAAGGGAATGTATTTTAATGTTAAGCACTTGGGGAAGTAATGCTTTAAGAAACAGCACTGTGTAGAACACCTTTCCCTCTTTCAATAATTAACTGTTGCAAAGCAAAAATACATTTGAAAGACTCATGGGACATGCCCTGAAAACACCAATGTATTCCAGTCATTGGGTTTCTTGGATTCTAAACTCCTGACCATAAACATGAGTCTCTTGGGCTGTGTCAATATTAGTAGGAACAGCAAGCCAGCCATCCTAATCCAGCGAAACAGAAATCACTGTTCAACTGGGAAGTAGGCTGGTGAGTGTTGGTTCAAATCCTGGAGTTGTTCTCTGCACTATGCTGTTTCCTGCTGGGTTTGCTGTGCAGCCTGATGAAACCTTCTCTCCTGTAGAAGTTCAATTATAGTTTAGCTAATGTCTGGTGGAAGAGGGCATGTTTTATTTAACTGGTACTTTGTTTTCTCGGTTTGGGGCACACAGTCAACAATCGCCCTTACTGACATGGGTTCTTTTCCTTAGTGATGCCCCTCAGCGTGGTACCATGCAGACAAATGGCTGGGCATCTCTTCTGGGCCACTCTGGCCTTCCACCCAGAATCTCTATGCAGTGGCTGTCTGTCAGCAAGCACCAACAACTTGCTGCAGGTCACCTTCTGTCGATAAATTTTCATCCTTTAAGATGCATGGCATTACCACACAGTTCTTGCTGGATTGTTTGCCTGTCCTGAACCAAAAGGATTTTGAGAACAGACATATCACTTGACTTTGTATTTGCTGTGTCTCCCGTCATTTTGCAGTGTGGTTAATGAATTAACAGTGAACAGCAATAGGATTATACATTGCTGTCTGCCCGCTTGAACCACCAGACTTTAAATACACTCTAAACTTAGAATAAACTGTTCCTTATACTTTATTACAATGCATACTACTCTATTCCTAGGTACCTCATATCAACCAACTCACTTTATAATATTGATTAAAGTCAGCAAATGGCATGGAATAAAGTATCTTGAAGACCGACTGTAAGCCCCTCACAGACTGGCTTGATTGCTTGTTCTCTTTTTGCTCTTTATTGTCTCTCTAGTAATCAGCCTTCTAAGAACTTGTTGAATGGCATAGATTTTACCCAGAATTCTTTCAAATGGCAATGGTCAACACACAAGTCAAATTGAAACAAACAATCAGACAAACAAATACTTAAGAGGAAGGTATTAACTATGTAACTGAGTGAGAAGTGACCTGGCCTTGGGTGCTTAAACTATTGCCAGCAGGGTTTTTCACTGTCCTCTATTTCTTGTTTGGCATTTCTGTGTTTGCTTTGTTGTGTTCACGTGAAGACCTTTTCTGACTTACACTGTAAGAGGACTGTAACTTGCCAGCTAGATTTGGCTGCCATCCCTAAGCAACTCAGTGTGAGCACAGGAATTAACGCTGGATCGCCCAGGTTGTGTCATCTGTCTGTTTGTATAATCAGAGGATGGCTGTTACATGGGCCAATCAAAACAGCTTTGTATATCCCACATTCCAAAACAACACTTAGAACCAAAAATAGTTTGTGTGGTAGGGCGTTTTAAAATACACATATGTACCATTAAAATATAATAATTTATATAAGCACAATAATATATCTTGCAGATAAGATAAAAGTTTAAACAAGAAGCTCATTCAGGCTTAGTTTATGGTTCATATACATATGCTTAGCCTAAAGATGATTTAATATAAATATAATGACTTACTGTCACATGTGGTGGTGTACAATTTTAATGTCAGCACTCCGGAGGCAGAGACAAGTGGATATCTGAGTTTGAGTTCTGTTATAAATAGCAACTTCCAAGTCAGCAAGTACCATATCCTGAGACCCTACTATAGAAATGTATAATTAGAATGTATTTACTATGCCTGAAATTTCCATGCAAACCTTCATGTAAGGTCCCTTTGGGTTTCCATGAAGAGACCTCTGATTTGTACTTTGGAGCATTTCAACACTGTGAGTTTTCACATGAGGGATGCTCAATCCATAGTCTGCTCCTGAATGTTCCAAGATAGGTAACTCTGGAATTCCCAGAGCACCTTAGTAAAAAAAATAATACTGCTGTTAGGGAAAGGCTGACCTTTAAAACTTGGAAAAGTTTTAAGTATTATAATCTACTCCTGAGAATAATTTTCAACTTAATATGTCATCGCAGGTGGTCGAGAATCCCAAAGTATTTGGAATATTTTCCAGCAGCCTAATTGTTGTGTATTTAAATTTTTTTTCTTTCATTGAACAAGGTACAAATTGGAGATATAACCTCCTAGAAATGAATTAAAGCTCATTGAAAACGATGGAGAATATGACATCCTGTCTGTCATGCAGAAGATGTGCAAAGCCAAGGCTGGATCAGGCTCCATGAAGCTTTTAAGGAATAATTTTCTTTTTTGGGGAAATTATTAACAAGCTCCTCTCCACAGGGTTGACTGAGAAAGTGGGCTTGTTCAAAGAATACTCTGGCAATGCAGCCTTTTGACCCTTGAAGCAGCTATTGGGATTCACCTTCATAATTGTATCTCTTCTCTTTGCTACCTTCAGGAGTGTTTCAACATACAAACCAGTTAATTTTTGTTTCAGATTCCATCATTAATCCTGGATGTATAGGAAACCATATCTTCCTGAAGTTCTTTATCAGCTACCTCCAGCCTTGATGATAGCATCATTACCCAAAACTGAAAAATGCATTCCTAATTCCATTTACTTTAAGGGGACCAGGCTTTTGTCTAACTGAGAGCCTGGAGTAAAATCTTCCTGAGGAAAAGAGGAACAGCTAATCCTTTATGTTTCATATTAATAATAGGTCATTCATTGAACAAATAATTGACATTGGTGAACTTTTTGAAGACTATCTAAATGTGTAGCTTATTCACTGCTTGAATCTTATTTCTGTTTTTCTGCTCTAGTTCTCAAGTGAATAAATACTTTATAATGTTCCATCAAACAAAAGTATTGTAGCTGGACAATGGTGGTGCACACCTTTAATCCCAGAACTCGAGCGACAGAGACAGTCAGATCTCTGAGTTTAATGCCAGCCTGGTCTACAGAGCAAGGTCTAAGACAGCCAGGGATACATAGAGAAGCCCTGTCTGAAAAACAAACCAACAACAAAACAATAGTATCATAAATGGAACAGAGTTTAATTTTCTTTTTTAGGTTGCTGAAGCCAGACTATAGCATTCATGGAGACCAGTAAAGATATTAGAAACCCAGAAGAACTTTGGTAAATGAAGCCTCAGAGGAAACTGGAAGATGACAGTTACTCAGTAAAATAATGCCTATAATAGCTAGTAATTAAAATCTATATACTTCAAGTGTATTCTGAATCTCCTAGTGTTGGGAAGGGCACTCCATTCTACTCTGCTGATCTGTGCTTGGATGCCTGTAGCTGAAGCTGTATGGTACAATTGAGGTGACTTGACCCATTCTAGGGGATCAGCTATATAACCTCCATGGGTCCCTGAAAACCCTTGCATTTCTGTGAATGAACTGGACCAGGCCATCTCTAGAGCCTTTGCATCCTTTGGAACACCTGTGCTTCTAAGTTTCGAAGGAAAAGTCATGATGGCCTGTATAATAGTAGTTTTGTAAGCGTTTTTATAGGCACTATGGTAAATTACAAGAGAGTCCACCTAGTCAACAGTGAGGCACTGATTAAACAAAAAAAAAAAAAAAAAAAAAAAAAAAACTGTCTTTGTGCAAAGATTAATTTTTCTCAGTTTTGGTCAGTAGCAATGTTTCTTGATACATCATTTAAAAAGTGGCAGGAATTTTTTGGTGCCAAACACTTACCTTTTTAAAAAATTTAAAGTGCAATTCCACAAGTCACAATCAAATACCCCATAAAACAAAGTTATTTTCAATTTTCAATTTAGCTCTCTTACTTTCTGTATCATAACATTTAGCTACAAATGGTTCTCACTCCTTCACTCAGGCTGTATTAACATGCAGGAATTATAAAGCCACTTCCTTTCTGGGGGGGGGTGTTATTAGAAAGACATTGGATAGAAGAATGATTGCTGGGAGCCAGCCCTGTCTAGGTGGGTTGAGAAGGTTATCTTCTTTCTTCTCCTCTAGTGGGTTCTTTTTGAGGGAGCCTAGGGGGATAGGAATTGGAGGAGAGTCGGCCGGGGTAAGACTTTGGTCTTACGATATATTTAGGGTTGCTAAATCAATAAAATATTCTTGTCTATGTTACTAAACTTTATTTGCTAGGCTGCTGTAGCTGATCAGCTATCTGTTTGATCCTCTGAGGCCAGAAACTACTGTTTCTGCCACTTAACACCTCAGCCAGGGACAGCAGAGGATTAGGCAAATGGCCTTTGTACTCTCTCTGCAGGTGCTGCCAGGCTCTAAATTAGTTCTGATAGTTTGAGGTCACAGGAAGAAAAGACACTTAAAGAAGTTATCACAGTTTATTACTAAGTATAAAAAGTTTCCTATGAAAGCTTTCTAAGAGAAAAGGTGGAAAGGTGCTAAATGGAGATATTCTAAGCAGGGAAGAGAAGAAAGAGAGAGGAGAGAGCAAAGAGAGCGATAGAACAAGAGAGCAAGAGAGAGACAGAAGAGAGAGAGAGAGAGAGAGAGAGAGAGAGAGAGAGAGAGAGAGAGAAAGTGAGACCAGACAAGAGAGGGAAGAAGAGAAAGGAGAAGAAGAAGCAAGATGCTAACGAATTTAAAAGTCCCTTTGTCTTATACATTATTCAAAGTACATGACCACCTGTTACAAAGTTCATCACAAGTTCACACCAAAATTCAAATCATAAATTGAAATAGAAGTTTACAACAGAAAATGTTTACAAGCATATCCATTAGGAGTAATTATCTGACTAAACATTCATCACCTTTCTAACTCCACAGGTTCATCGAAGGTTTAAAACTGTAACTTAAGAAATTAGTGAAGTTTTGTATAGATAAACCCAGGCAATATTTTCTCTTCTGTCCTAGCACCTATAATAAATTGTGAGTTCCCTTTTAGTGACCCTTGTTGAATTGTTTTACAACCACATTGGAATGTGCTCTGAGCTGGAGAAAGTCTGGTTTCTACCTCAAGGCAGTTAATTGATGACACTCAGGAGACTGGCAGAATTCTCAAAGCAGTATTGATTGTCAGAAAGGGACTTAATACCAATCCCACTATAAAAGAGCTAAATAATCATTGATATAAATTTAGGAATTCTTATAGGGTCATCATTAAGACTTAAGAAGTCATCTATTTGTCTACATAGCATCACTATGAGACAGTACATCTTCATGGGTCTGCAGAGATCTGCTCCAAAGGGGTGTGCTATTGCTTAGTGATTGTTACATATGTTTAATAATAATAGTAATAATAGGAAAAGCATATTAATAGCAGAGATTTTTCCTAAATTAAGCCCACACAGCCTTGCTGAATGTGGCACACTCGTCACAGATTATAATCAGAGGCAAGCATTTCAGGATAATCACCTGCTAATTAGTAGCTTTTCCCATTATGGCTCCCAAAAATGATTTGTGTCAGGTGGCAAGAGAGGTCATCCTTAGACACTGGCGACTGTGGAGTACTGTGGGGATTAGTTCTGTGTGCAATGAGGAGGAGAGTCTGAACATCAGACAACAGTGGAAGCTTCTCCTCCAGCACACTTGGAGCTATGAGAAGGAAGACTTAAATAAGCAAGTGGTTCAGAAAAGAACAGAATAGGAAACACTCTGTGGTCTTCATTTGAGTGTTTAACAGTTTTACTTATGCTTATCCCCTGTGGAAACAACTAATTATTAAACACACTTTTCTTTTGAATTGCTGACTAGCACAAAACATGGTGGACAGAGAAGCATTAACATGTTTGGAAACAGATTGTGTCTGCAGGAGTTCACAAGTTAGTTAAATAGCTTTTTCTAAACTTTCTGATCATTAATTCATCTGTTTTAGAAATATAAAATGAAAGACCAAGACTATACAATGAAATTCATACTTTTGTTTATTGAAATCACCCTGTTATTCCTGCCATTCTCATTAAAACCACAACCACATAATGGATTTCATACTTTTCTAGGATTGACTAATATTCCAAATTCATTGCCCTTTAATTAATAAATTCACTGCTACTTCTTCGCATAATTGCCAGCTTTGATGGTTGTCATAGTGACACTATATGGCTGAAGGAGGTAGCCCAGGAAAACACTATCAATTTGGAAAGGACTTACATGAGTTTTCCACTCTTACACCTGAGAGGTTAGGTCACATTGTACCATAGAGTGAGCATACCCAGCTCAAGAAGGCAGAAGCCAAAGATGAGAGATCCAAACACAGTCCCTCCTGAGCTTATGGACCCATTTTAATTGAGGATTCACAGGGTCCGAGGCCTTTGCATCCCCTATCCGTCCTACTGAGTCATGGGTAGTTATAAATACAGGATCATACCCCAAAGCCTACACATTCAGGCCTGGAACTGGGAACTCAGAAAGGTAGATATTGGAGAAGGGATAGCTAATGGAACTACAGAGCAGCAATCGAATTTCCCTATTGACTTTGCTCATAGATGCCTACTTTGTCTGGTTGTACTGGAGAAAGGGTGAATGTGGGATTTAATATTTGAGGAAGAAACATAAACTTTACAAGTTGATATTCACCCTGGATATGAAATCCTTATTATACTGCCAAGAACAAGGGAGTTTACATTGGAAAAAATGGAATTGTGAAAACACATGTCTAAATACATTGAAACAATGTCACCTCTCAAGGCATGTGCACAATAAGAAACTATAATATAACTAACATAAAATTGAAGGAGCAGGAGAACAATTTTTGCTTCTGGTAAAAAGGGCAGCCTGGGGAATTGGACTGCATTACGTGAATGGAGGCCATGGGTAGATTTATCATAGAGAGGAATCTCCCTCAAGTAATTTTTGATCCTAGAGCATTAGATACTAACAAAGATGAGTTACCCAAGGCAAGGCCCAAACAAACTCTCCCCATCCAAAGCACTTGACTTGTAATGAAGCAGAGCTAAATCTCTAGCTTTGAAAGGAGAAGTTGCCAAGGGGTATCCCCTGAGTCAAAAGAGAAACTCCAGGAAAGGGCACCTCAGAAACTGGTCAATGTGGGGCAAGATGGTCAGCAGGTAAGCCAAGGCAGTTCCCAATGAAATCACCAACAGTCGCTTGTATCCAGGAGAAACCTAGAATCTTCTGTGATGTCACCAACTGCCTGTGGGTTACTCCTTCAGAGCCTGCTGGGTTCATAAACAGTCATGTTGTCCATGCTGATCAGGATATTTCGGAGGGACAATAGAACACAAGCAGAGACCAGACCTAGGAAGAAGGCATTTGATAAACCAGGAAGAAGGAGATGGCTCTGGGGAAGACACAGTGAGTCCTGGGCAGTGGTTGGGGGAGCTTTGGGGATGAGGGGGGCTTGAGCAGGTCCTTACATGAGAAGGTCGTACTATCTGGAGCCTTGACATTTCTCAATGGCAGACCCAGAATCAAGAATTTCTGATGATTAGTTTGGCAGAGATCTAGGAACTGACAAGCCTGCTGGTGCTTTGCTGAGAGATCTGAATTTCCTCCTGAGTAGAAAAGGATGCCAGAAGGAAGTTCTGTGAGAATAACAAATTCTTGCTCTCAGGATAGAGTGCTAAAGCCTTTCATTCTCAATAGATTGCTGTAGGTTACATCAGTATGTGATGTCAAGAACACAGAGGGATATTCCCCTGTCATATATCAAGGTCTCAGATACTTTGGTCTTGAACACACATGATGGGGGCTGAATCACAGTCTGGGTTAAGTGGAGTAGTATGTGATCTCTCATCTGCATTTAAGAAGCATGGATAGGTGTTGGCTTGTGGGAGATGTTTGGTGCTGTTCTTTATGATGAATCTTTTTTGTGCTAAGCACTACAGACTACATTGTCCGATATAAGCTGACAATGCCCTCAATTTCTTCCTTACTGGGAAAGCTTATACATTTCAGGGTTAGTGGGACTGCAGTAGGGACTGAGCCATATATCTAGTGATGGTGATTGGGAGCAGGGACATACTTGAGGTGTCCAGCTTGAAGACAGCTTTCCTGCTCTTTCAGGAATTCACTGTGACTCTAGAATTCCCTCTTCTACAGGCTTCTGTTTGGTACTAAACATGGTTTCTCTATGCCTGTTGTATTTTCTCTACAAGTTTACTTGTATTTATCTACTAAAGGGTCTGTTGGGAAAGAATCCTCCCAAGCCTACACCATCAGTAAGCATGAGCAGAGATTGAAGAGGTTGGAGAAGCTCAAAAGGGATCTTGAGATGATGAATAAGGAGAGAGACGAACTTTGGTTTATCCTGGCACATTATACTGACAAGGATCTGAACGACAGGTAGTCATTATGCCCAGTTCTCCTCTGACTATCTTGGACCCTCTCTGTTGACCCCAGATTTCCTCATACCTTAGGAGGCTACAACTCCTGGCTGTCCTCACATCCAAAATCATTTTGATGATTCGATTTTAGACACAGAACTTGAAGTTCAGCCAGGAGTGAGATGGAGGTCACAGGCTATTTTGATTACTCCAAAAGTAAATCAGAGTCTGTGGCATGAATCACAGTCTGGAATTAATAGCAGTAGTGTGTGAGCTCTCATCATGCATTTTAAGAAGACTCGACTGGTTTTGCTTTGTGGGAGATGCTAGCTGCTGTGTTGTTATGGTCAATTATTTTTGTAATTGACCTGGAGCTGCTTTGTGTCCATTTAGTCCTGTCAATAGCTGGAAGGATCTGGTTCTGCATGCTGCCGCTGAGTGTGACTGGATTAACTGCAAGTCATCCTGCTTTTCTCACATTGTGTTCATTATACTCTGAGATAATGCCACATCACTGTATTTATTTGGTATTCTGATTGTGTTTGTGTGTGAGTAAGTGTGTGTGTGTGTGTGTGTGTGTGTGTGTGTGTGTGTGTTTGTGTTCCACTTAAGATCCAGGGAATCTGTGTAGTGTGCTGGGGCCTGAGGATTTTCCTGACTCACTTTTCAGGTAATGATAGTGATGAGGCCATGGAGCCTCACTTGTAGCAGCACAGCACATGAGTGCAGTGGTCACCTCTGATGGGCATTGGAACCTCCTGATATATGTAATAAACCCTTTTTTCTGTAAATACTGATAATTTCCTTTGGGAATTTATGTAGCAATAGAACCAAGGATTGAGAGACCTTTGTCTACAACAGAAAAAGTGTCATCACAGGTTTTAGTTGGACCCAGGCTTGTGGCCCAGGTGCCTGGAAAGTTCTTGGAGAGCTAATGTATTGCTTCAAGCTCCCTGAGGGAGTTAAAGCAGGTCAGCTCCTTTCTTTTAGTCCCCTAGCTCTACTGGCCCCAGACCAAGAGTAACAAGTTGAATAAGCACCAAGAGGTCCCATTACAAAGGAGCCAGGATGTGGCATATATTGGCTGGGGTCATCCACGATTCAACTTAAATTTATGTAATGCTTGAATCCTTAGTTCAGGAGATTATTTGCTCCTTGGGCTATGCTCTCCCACAGGATCAACTTTGAGACCATGATGCTTGAGATGCAACATGACCAGGTGATGACTGATCTCAAGAAAATTCCTCAGGAGATCAGTGAGGCCTTGGACAAGTGCAAGGAGCTGACTAAAGAAAATCAACTTTACTGGTGAGTGACTAACAGTGTCATTGCACCAGCACTAGGCACAAAATGTTTCTGGGCATCATTGTCTTTAGAAGAAAGTGAGGGCTCTGGTTGTATACTGTTTGCCTCTCAACAGGAAGCTTGCCTCCCTCAAAGAAAGGCTCTATGATTTTTACATCTTGGACATATTTTGATCAAGTGTGATGAGTCTGTGAGCCCCTCCAATCATTGTCCTTCCCAACTCAGAGATATAAAAGATGTGCACCTTGATGGAGATATCAATCTAGCTTGAGTCTCTGGGGCTCTGAAAACAGATTGATAGATCTGGTTTGCATGAGACACATAGAAAGATTGTGTACCTGTTGGGCCTCCTCTCCTCTCCTAGAACAGGTTTGCCCACTCTCTACCTACAGGTAGTATTCTAGTTCCATGGACCAAGAGCCACACATGGGCCCCATGTGCTCTTCTGCTAGATACATGAGTACCTGTTGGTGTCAGGGTTTTCAGAAGTCCCTTGTCTTCTCTAATGTTGCTGTCTTCTGGATTTGACCTTCTTCTATGTGATGTTCCATGGCTACTCTGGTCTGTAGACTGGGTCTGTCTGGAGATCAGGGCCCATGATGAGAAGGAATGATACTCGGAGAAGTGGGAGGAAGATAGATGCGGCCTGGGAATCACCATTTCTTCTTTGTGGTTCAGCATCAGGAACTGTCACCTCCTGACAGAGTCTCTTCATGTGAAGAACCAAGTAAAAATTCTGTGGAATGAGAACAGGCAGCTGATAAGGGAGAAGACTGCATTGGAAGAGTGTTTTAAGGAAACAAAGAGGAGATGTGTGGAGACCAGCATGAAGATATACAAGTATACCAGGCAGCAGCAGCAGCAGCAGCAGCAGCAGGTAGGATGCATGAAGCATCAGGGGCAGGTTGCACTCATGTCTAATCATAAACATATTCAAGCCGAGATAACCATTCTCCACCTTATCTAGGCACTCTCCTGTGCCATATCCAGTTTGTCAGTTCTGTGATCATTTACAAGAATTTCTTGTGCAGTTAGCCTCTTTCAAGAAACTGGGTGATTAGCAAGCAACCCCTCCTACTCAACTTCAAACTGCAGTTCATTAAGATAGATAGGTTGAACACACATTACACACCTACATGCCATTATTTTAGATGGGTTCTATGTGTGTGCCTCCTTTGTAGTAGCACAGAACATTGAGTGATGTGGTCAGAGCCTGTAGCTCAGTTGCTTTGGATCCATGGCTCCAACTGTATTTGTAGGAGAGGATGGCCTTGTCAGACATAGGTGGGAGAGGAGGTCTTTTGTCCCATGAAGGCTGGGTGCCCCAGTGTGGGGGAATTCAAGGGCAGGGTGATGGGTGGGTGTGCATCCTCATTGAAGAGGAGGAGGGTGGATGGGACAGGGCGATTTTATGTGGGGGGATAAAGAAAGAGGATATCATCTGAAATGTAATAAAATAGCCAATAAAAATTTATTTAGAAAAAAAGAGGTGGGTTAGGGGATTGTATCTTTTCTCTCCCTCTTCCCCTGCATTGCAAGATGGTCTCTTTCCCCTGCCTAGATCTTGGTTCACACTGACAGAGCCTGAGCAGCAGTTTGTCAGTCCCAATTTCCGTCTAAGTTGCTACAGTTCTTTCCTGGAGCTTACCTTCTGGAGCTGACAGGATGAACAGGGATGTGTGAAAGGCTTCTCTCAGGCTGAGGGTTAGTGTGAGAGATGTGATGCTGTATGAGAAAGCTTCTCAAACTCTGTGAACCTAGTCTGTAAAAGTTACTCACTAAGTGTTTTTAGTCCCCAAAGCATGGATAGCAGAATCCTGGATTTCACTTGAAACATCAGCTTTTCTCAGTCTACATTCACTGGTTCTTCCAGCTTTGTGGTCTCCTTATTGTTTCCTGCTCACTTATGATTTCTCATATGTGTTGGGAGGAAGAGCATATGCATGTCTGTGCCAATATGATTATTGATGGGTGTGTTGAGAAGCCACTTAATTCCATGTGGATTTGATCAGTCTTTCTGCAACATCGTGCAGGTCTCTCACTGAATCTGAACATTCCTCTTTTGGGTAAGCTGTCTGGCCAGTATCTTTGAATCTTCTCTCACCTCCTAGCTAGAGCTCCTGGAAATGTTTGGTCTCAAGTAGTTGCTACAAGGTTTAATTACACATAGAGAGGAAGAACTTTCCTACATATTTCATTGTTTTGGGTTTTGTTGTTGCTGATGTAAGAAAACAATTTATTATCATGGAAGAAGCCAATGCTGTCTGCTACATGTGTCAGACACACAACTTGACCCACTGTGCCTTCTCAAGAGCTTTCTTGTCATTTGGCTGAAATCATCAGGAAATCAAGGAGGGTGTTGCTGGGCCAGGATGGGTCTTACTCAAGAAACCTAGGCTGCATGTAACCCACAGGTGAGTTTTTCAACCCAACAATACTTTATCAAAATAATAGAATCCATTTTGCCAACACTTAAAAGTGAATAATTTCATATTTAGCCCAGAGCAAACATCTGAAATCTTACCATGTGACATCAGATTGCCCTTCCCAGTCCTTCCCTCATTCATTACAACTTCCTACCCTGTGTTTAGAGGCACACCCATGTGAACAACAACCTGGAAGTAGACATGGTACTCTTGGAAACAGAGCAGGATATGGGTCACAAAGGGGTGCTCCACAACAGCTAGCGGCACACATGATACAAATGGTGGCTCCAAGTTCTTTTTCTTTTTGATGCTACCAGGGTCTTAAGAAAAGGAGCCAAGGTACGTTTAGAGAGCAAAATATGATGTTTCAGTTATTTTTCAATATAAAGTATATGGTCGTTGGGAAAATGTGGTGTTTTATTTTAACTTCAGCACAGTGCATAGTTCACAGTTCATTTGTAAGCCATTTCTTAAATCTGAGAAAAAATCCAGGCCTAGGTGCTCTCTGGCCTTTCTCTTTGGGGATACAGGGAATGACCTTAGCCAAAAGCTCACACTGGATTGTCCTGCTTAATAAAGCTGGTTTTTGTTGGATAGTTGACATGACAGGTACTTACCTGTCTGTCTTTACACTATATTTTCAAGCCCAGCAACAGGCTGTAAGTATGTGCTTCAGAATCTGCAGCAAAAGAATGCTTCTTAGCTTAATAATTGTATTTTAGTTTTGGTTACAGTTTTGATTGCTTGGAGTGTATGGTTTCTTTGTTTTCATTTGAAGTTTTGTTATTTATTTATTATTTTTGTTATGTAATTATTGTATTGCTAGTTTATATAACTATATAGATTGGACTTTGGTCTCTATATGTCAAAGGCTTCATTGTGTCTGCCTTGGTCCAGCAAGAGTGCATATTTGGAAGGCTTCAGAGAAGTGTGAGAGACATCAAGATCTGCTGGTCATCAGCCGGAGGAGAGTGGAATGTAATTTTTGCCTTGTCCTATGGGTCATGAATAATAATCAAATTTGATGAATACATTGACCCCCACACTTTAGGCTGGTATTGAATAATTTTAATGTTCTTCTTATGGACTAAACAGTGTGAATGTATTCTTATGGATACAATCGTTAATCACTGTGTTCCTCATAAGAACCTCTTCTGTCAGTGTGGTTCACCGTCTGGTAACCCTAAAGTATCAGGTCGGAACCGGGCCTCGCTTTCATGTAGCATGTAGCTTAGGACTTATTATTAGTACCAGCAGTCACAGCCCACACAGAATCTTGTGCTTTTGATTTGGATAGTGTGCTAAAAACTATGGATCCCAATTTCATGATGGAACAGCGTATCATGCTGTCTATATCTTTGTTGGTCCGACTTTATCTATGTTTAAAATGTACTACTATGAGGATGATCCGTTGACAAAAGAAAGTAGAAAACACAATGTGTATTTCTTTATACTCAAGAAATAAAAATATTTAATAAAGGGAGAATAAAAAAAAACATAAAAAAAACGATTTCCCCCCCAAAAGAAAACCTTTTCAGGTCAGGGGGGTGGGGTTTTCCACAGTCTTTAAATTTTTAAATTTTTTTCCCCGGTAGGAAGGGGGCCTCACCCAAAAAGCTGGTCCCCCAAAAAAGGGCCCCTTTTCATATTTATTCCGAAATCAACCACACAGATTTGTCTTTTATTTTGGTTTATTTAAAAAGAAACTACACACGTTCAGACTTACAACAACCACATTCCTCAATAAGCTCATACAGGCATCCACACCTACACATATCTCACATGAGTAAGCATAATGACTCACCCTTTACCTTGGTAAGCTCATATATGTGAATGTATAGACTCATAATACACACTGACGTATTGTACAAAGGAACAACACACATGGCCATTTGTGCACGACGCAGTACACACACACATTCACATACACACAATCACAGATAATGAGAGGCTCACATCCATACTTTATACACCCACCTAAAATATAAAACGACATACCAAAAAATACAAGCACAGACAGCACAAATACAATCTCAAACACGTATGTAACACACAGACACACAACACACATAAATGCACACACATCCCTCAGTAACCAGACAGACCGCTACTCCCACCAGGCCAGAAGAGAAGACTGGCTGTTGCAGCAATCATTCTGCTGCAGGGGAAGGGCGACTGGGGTCTTCCATGCTGTCTACTACGAGGTCTTATATTCAGCAGGCTCTCCTGCCCTCCCTTACACATTGTTTCCCCTTCCAAAAGATTTTGATCCTAGTCCTGTAATTTTAAATGGGAAGACTCAACCTCTGCCCAGAAAAGCTGGACTAACACAAGGACAAGCCTTCAAGAAGGGCTCCTTACCATTCATGATTTTTGACTGGCCTTTTTGATAATGGTGCACCACCATCAAACCAGATTGTGGATGACTAGTTTAAGTCTTGTCGAGATTAAGTTTCTTGAAGAACCTGGTTGCTGTATTGCTGTCCCTTATGTTTTCAGGCCTTGGCAGAGCTCCATGCTTGTTGCCCTAGCATTAATGGAAGGTGGAATGAAATATGAAGGTGAAGTACAGTTCATAAGACATAAGCCATGCTGAGCTTTTAACAAGCAAGCAACTTTTTTTTATCTGGAGAAGTACTGTCCAAAAATGAGACTCCAATTCAAGGATTCCAATGGTCCTAGAAACAACTGTTGTATTCAATAAAAATGGGGCAACTGATGCCATTGCCTTGGAAGTGGAAATTCAGATGGGACCTGATTTGTAATACATAATTACCCAATGTCTCAGCTTACTGAACAAGTCTGCGGGAAGCCCTCCACAGGAATATTGAAAACCAGTTTTACCAGGACACAAGCTTGACAGAATTGCAACTCTATGGTAAAAATGGGGTCAAATGCTTGCTTGGAAGTGAATCAAATGACTGATTTGGTAATCATTAAAAATGTGCTATTATTGTAACAGTTGACTTCCTCAAAATAAACAGTTTTACGTAGCATTAATGTACCTTGCCAAATATTATTGGTTATATGAACATGTAGGAGTGTGCACAATTCTCCAGCTATAATACGTGTTTATTTTACATTGATCCTTCAGAAAACAAAATTGGATTATGCATCTAGACCTTCCTGGTGATATTCCTTAGTCATACAGAACAACGGAGGGCCTTCTTCCATCATATCCTGCTCACTTTCTGTGTACATCCCACATTACACCAGAATAACAACGTTTGCTTAGCACCTTCATTTTTATTACTAATCATTTCCAGTGCTGTAGGGTTCTTCTCTTTCCTTTATGTGGGGTTTCTGCAAATTAACCTCCTTTGATAAAATCACTTTTTTAACAAACACTTCTGATAATGTTACAGACAGTCTTTATTAATTTTAAAATCTTTCCTTTGAATGCAACCATTGGAGACGAAAAAGTAAACAAAGAGGCTATTAAAATATTTTAATTACTGTTGCCTCTAAGAGTAACTAATGGAGAGCCTAATTAAGTATAAGAGTTTTAAAATTAGAGATTCAGTGTGCATATCATTGTTAATTCAAAATTCTCTGAAATGCTGTTTTTTACAATGCCTATCAGTAAGTTATATCAATTTTTAAATATGTTTTAAATCCTTTCTTTTCCAATCCTCAAAAAAATTCAACTGTTGGAACTGTCTAATTACCTGGCATGCAATCTTTTTTTTTTTTGCATTAGAACTAGTGGAACTTAATAATTGGCAGAATATTTTTTTTTTTTGTATTGAGATGAAAAAATGGTGATTGTATTATGTTTTTTAATATAATATAAACTGGTGAATGTTAAGTTATTAACCATAATGTGGGAATATGTTGATGGTGTTATGTCTAGTGAATAGTCATTCATATGTAAAAACTTAGCGCAAGAGCTTCAACATCTAAATAAATGATGAAATGCATTTGTCACTGAGGTCACTTTGCTTAAAATTAATTTGTAGAAAACAATGGATTCCGTTACTATCATTTCAATTTACAGACAGATTTGTTAGGGTTACCTAGTGCTTGTTATTAAAAGTTGCTCTTTAAAGGTCTAGATAAATTGTCAATCATTTGAATGCTGGGTACTGAGGGAAAACAGTTTGAAACAAGGCCCTTGATTTTTAATCAGTTCAATCAGGCACTTGTATCTCTGTGCAGGTTTTAGTCCAGTTTTCTCATTTTTAAGTACATTACTTGCCTGTATACATTTTGAAATTAATTTAAACCTAAATATTTGGCACATGATGGCTTAATAATTTTTAACTTTCAATAATCAAAAAAAAAAAAAAAAAACAGGGCTCCTTACAAAGCCTCTAGCTAACTTCAAGTTGTCCCATCACAATCTGCTCACAAAACCTGCCACAGATGAGTATGATGTGAACAGAGGGAAAAAATGTGACCAATTGTCCAAAATAAATGATTGAATTCTACGACAAAAACCTAAACTCAACAACACTGGAAAATATGGATGTAATGGACCTAAACCACACAAAGACCCAACAAAGAAAGAGAACTTCAGACCAATTTCACTTCTGAATCTAGATGCAAAAATACTCAATAAAATTCTTGCAAACCAAATCCAAGACCACATCCAAACAAACATCCATCCTGATCAAGTAGACCAGAGATGCAGGGATGGTTCAATATATGGAAATTAATCAACATAACCCACTAAATAAACAAACTCAAAGATTCAAAAATCACATGATCATTTCATTAGTTACTGAGAAAGCAATTGACAAAAGACTTCATGATAAAAGTCTTGGAAAAGTCAGGAATCAGGGCCCATACCTAAACATACTAAAAGCAATATACAGAAAACCAGTTGCCAACATTAGACAATATGGAGAGGAACTGGAACCAATCCCACTAAAATCAGAGACTCAACAAAGCTGCCCACTTTCTCCCCACCTATTCAAAAGAGTACACAAGTCCTAGCCATAGCAATTAGACAACAAATGGAAGTCAAAGGGATACAAATTGGAAAGGAAAATATCATTATCTGCCGATGAATATTTGGTAGTATGATACAGTGACCCCCAAAATTCCACCAGAGAATTACTAAACCTGAAAAACAACTTCAACAAAGTGGCTGGACAGAAAATTAACTCAAACAAATCAGTAGCCTTCCTCTACTCAAAGGACATTCAGGAGAGAAAGTAATTAGGGAAATGACACCCTTCACAATAGTCACAAAGAATATAAAACACCTTGAGATGACTCTAAGGAAGCAAGTGAATGATCTGTATGACAGGACTTCAAGACTCTGAAGAAAGAAATTGAAGCAGATCTCAGAAGATGGAAGGATCTCCCATTGTCGCGCATTGGCAGGATTAATATACTAAAAATGGCCATCTTGTAGAAAGAAATCTATAGATTCAATGTAATCCCTATCAAAATTCCAACTCAATTCTTCATAGAGTTGGAAAGAACAGTTTGCAAATTCATCTAGAATTATAAAAAACTCAGGATAGCAAAAGCTTTCTCAACAATAAAAGAATATCTGGGGAATCAATATCCCTGACCTCAAGCTGGATTACAGAGCAATAATGATAAAAAAAAAAATGCTATTGGTACAGAAACAGGCAGGTCGACCAATGGAACAGAAGTGAAGACCCAGAAATGAACCCATACACCTATGGTCACTTGATCTTTGACCAAGGAGCTACAATCATCCAGAGAAACAAAGAAAGCATTTTCAACTAATGGTGCTGGTTTAAATGGCAGTCATCTTGTAGAGGAATGCAAAGTGATCCATTTTTACCTCCTTTTACAAAGCTCAAGTCCAAGTGCATCAAGGACCTCCACATAAAACCAGATACACTGAAACTAATAAAAGAAAATGTGGGGAAGAACCTGGAGCACATGTGCATATGGGAAATTTTCCTGAACAGAACATCACTGGTAATGCACTAAGATCAAGAATTGAAAAATTTGACCTCATAAAACTGCAAACTTCTGAAAACCAAAGGACACTGTCAATAGGAAAAAAAATGCAATCAACAGTTTGGGAAATGATCTTTACTAACTCTACACTTGAAAGAGTGCTAATATCCAATAAATACAAAGAACTCAAGAAGCTAAAATCCAGAACCAAATAACCATATTAAGAAATGGAGTACAGAGTTAAAGAATGAATTCTCAACTGAAGAATACCAGATGGCTGAGAAGCACCTAAAGAAATGTTCAAATTCCTTAGTGTTCAGGAAATGCTAATCAAAACAACCCTCAGATTCCACCTCAATCCTGTCAAAATGGCTAAGATCAAAAACTTAGGTGACAGTAGATGCTGGTGAGGATGCAGAGAAAGAGGAACACTCCTCCATTTTTGATGAGATTGTAAGCACCTACAACTACCCTGGAAATCAGTATGGCAGTTCCTCAGAAAACTGAACATAGTAGTACCTGAAAATCCAACTTTACCATTCCTGGACATATACCAAAAAGATGCTCCACTGTGTTTATATGAGCCTTATACAAAGTCAGAATCTAGAAAGAACTCAGATGCCCTTCAACAGAGGAATGGATACAGAAAATGTGGAACATTTACACAATGGAGTACTACTCAACTATTAAAAACAATGATTTCATGAAATTCTAAGGCAAATGCATGGAACTAGAAAATATCATCCTGATCAAGGTAACCCTATCAAAATGGTATATACATGTATTCACACACTGATCAATGGATATTATCCCCAAAGCTCAGAAAACTCAAGATATAATTCAAATACCAGTTGAAGCTCAAAAAAGAAAGAAAACCAAAATGTGGATTGTTTGGCCCTTCTTAGAAGGGGGAACAAAATATCTATGGGAGGAGATACTGTGAGAAATTGTGGAGCAGAGACTGAAGAAAAGACCATCCAGGAAATGCCCCATCTGGAGATTCATCTCACACACAGTTACCCAACCCAGACACTATTGTTGATGCTAAGAACACTTTCTGACAGGAGTCTGATCTAGCTGTCTCCTGAGAGGATCTTACAGAGCCTGACCAATACAGAGGAGGATACTTGCAGTCAACCATTGCACTGAGAATGTGGTCACCAATGGAGGTGTTAGTGAAAGTACTCGGGGAGCTGAAGGGGTTTGCAGCCCCATTGGAGGAACAAAAATATGAACCAATCTGAACCCCCAAGCTCCCAGGGGCTAAACCAAAAACCTATATGTATAGATGGAGGGCTCCTGGACTCCAGCTGTATATGTAGCAGAGGATGGCCTTGTGGGATATCAATGGGAACAGAGGCCCTTGGTCCAGTGAAGGCTCAATGCCCCAGTGTAGGGGAATGCCAGGATGGGAAGTAGAAGTGGGTTGGGTGGGTAGGTAGAGGAACACACACAAAGAAGCAGTGACTTAGGGATGGTATAGGGAATTTTCAGAGGGGAATCCAGGAAAGAGGATAACATTTGAAATGTAAATAAAGTATCAAAGTAAAAAAAATAGCAGTGAGAATTCATCACTGATGAATCTTGCATACAAGTTTGTGGACAGACTCATGGAATTTTCTTAAAGGAGTAGTCTGTTCTGTCAGGTCCACTATGAGATCTCTTGAATGTCCCCTACCTCCATATGTTCCCCAGGCACTGAAATACAGCAATCCATCGTTCTGCACCTCCACTAAGGTCCCTAAACAAAAAGCACACATAACCTGTTATGAAATCATATTTTTGAAGCACAGTGAATACTTTTGGAGTAAATCGACAAAAAATAGTTAATGGAGGTGAGTAGACAGCTGCTGTGTCATGCACTACTGCCTGAGAGTCAAAAAGGCTGGCTAAGGATTTATGTCCCTTCTCTGCTCTGGATGAACAGTGACTGACCACTGGAAAGTCAGGTGACTCACTGTGTCTTCTCAGTATTCCAGGTTGTTTTCCTCACTGCCTGATACCATTTTCTTTCCAGCTTTGCCTACTTTTGGCTCAGTTAACTTTGTGTTTGACCTCAGTTTTACTCCTTGAGAGACTGATTGGTTTAGAGTTGCCTATCCATCCAGCAGAAGTCCTAGAGCTACCCTGAGGCACAAAACTAGGGTTGTCTCAGACAGCTGCTTTAGGCTCCCGATAGCCTAAGCACTCACGAAGTGTTCTGTGTGTAGCACACTTTAACTGTTGCTATTCAAAATCACTCACTGTGAGCTAAAAATTAGCCTCAATGAATTTTGGGAGAAATGAGAATCTTCTGACATGTCTGGTGGTACAAAATGGAGTAGCCCTGTGGAAAGTCATGAAAAGATGTTCATAAAGTAGAACATTATTCACTTTGACCCAACGATGCCATAACAAGAAGTACACGTCCAACAAACTTCTAGGGCACACTGGTGTTATAGTGGTCCTCTCAGACAAGCTTGAAGGAGAAAACTGTCCAGACATCCATCAGCCAAGGAGTAAAAATAAACAATGTGCTACAGCCCTTCCATGGAATATTGCTCAGTGTAAGATAATACATGCAAGCATTTGACCATCAGCTAGTCACCTTTGTAGTACTCAAAATATCCCTGACACAATCACATAATGAAGAGAAAAATGTTGCTTTGGATCCTAGTTATAGGGATTTGCTAGTGTTCATGGCTCTTAGTTTTGGACCAGAAGTCATTCAGTCTAAGGCAAAGAAGGTACTAGTGGATGAAGCTTCTCATATTGGGGGTAGTATAAAACAGTGAGTAACAGCAACAGGCTAGTCCATCATGGGATCTTTTGCTGGGAAGCAAGCCTACTGTACACGGCCTTGAGAACTTAAAAACAGCTTTGATAATAGACCAAGAACCATGATTGCGCCTTCAGTTTATTAGTGGAAAGTGCTCCATTTACACTCCTGTCTATATGCTATACCCCCTGTGTACTTATTCCATTCAAGGTTTGTTATTTATTTATCCATACCATCCTGGGTGTTCAATTATATTAGCATTACTGTGAAATTAAACATGGTACTGCAATGTACTATGTTTCTATGACTGAACACAACTCTCATGTGTGTTCAGGTGTGTGAGTTTGTGTGTGTGTGCATTTGTGTATGCACATGTATGTATGCTTCAATTAAAAATACAGTCTTCTAATGATTAGGACCAGTAAAGATTGGAGAGAGACTGTAGAACTCACCGAAGCAGAAAGAAGTGGTCATTCAGAAAAAGGACTTGGAAGAAACCATGCAGAAACCTTTCCCTGTCTCCAAGATGACATAGAATCTCAAGCACTAACCAGGCTGCCAAGACGTAACTGAAAGAACCATGTGACCTATTGACATTCTGGTGAGATTCTGTGACCCACACTTGCCTGAGAGTTCCTGCTATAACCAACAGGAAAGAGAAGATGTAAAAAGAGATGTCTTGAACCCAAAGGTTGGTGGTGGACACCAGAGTGAACAATCACTGTGCCAGAAAATATTGGCAGGGCTCTGGTAACTAATCTTCAAGAGGCTAACTGTCTGGGCTCACAAAACATCCTGAGTTGCTTAGAACATGTAGTTCACAAACCTGCAGCAGGAAAAACACCCTGACATAGAAAAGAAATAATTTAAAAACAAAGACACACCTCACCAAATTTTTAAAAAAGCATCAAATTGTCCATTCCAAGAGCAAAAAAAAAAAAAAAAAAAAAAAAAAAAAAACCCAAAAATCCTGAAATTCATCATCTCTCTTGTGCATTCATAAATGAAGTTATATTTCAAGAAAACAAGAGGCATACAGCTCTGTGTGTACTGATTTCTTTAATACTCCTTTATTGAATATTTTATTTCTTGGGACATATTAGAGAAATACACTTGTGTTTCTACTTTTTTTGGTCAACTTGATCATCCACATAGTAGTACCTTTTAACATAACTAAATTCATGACCACATACATACAGCATGGATACTTTATCCATCATGAAGTTGAGATCCACATATTTTGACACACTATCCATATCAAAAGCACAATTCTCTGTGTAGCTCTGAGAATTCATTCTGGCTGGGAACTCATAATGAAACCTAAGCCACATGCCACTTGAAGAGGTTCATTGCTGCCTGAAAATTTAGTGTTATGAGACTGAGCCACCTATTAATACAAAAGATTCTAATGAGGGAAAAATAGTAATTAATATTTTATCCATAAGAATACATTAAATTTATTCAATACCAGCTTAAAGTGGGGGAGTAAATGTATATAGTATATAAACTTAGCAAACCAACAAATTAATTTCAGTAACAGAAAACGATAAATAATTAACAAAAACTTCAAATGAAAACAACGAAACCATATACTCAAAGCAATCAAAACTCTAACCAAAACCAAAACACAATTATTAAGCTAAGAAGCATTCTTTAGCTGCAGATTTTGCAGCACAGACCTACAGCCTGTTGCTGGCCTTGGAAATAGAGTGCAAAGGCAGTCAACGATGGTAATAATGTCTTCAAGATGAATGAGGGCATGCCTCACTTTGGTAGGAGGTTGGCTGATGGACAAGTCCTTCCAAGGCAAAGCATGAGACTTATTCCAGATGGTATCTCAAAGTCTTTAAAATTTGCTTGATTGATCTCCATGATATTATTCTTGATGACTCATGAGGACAAGCAAAAATTTACATTCTCAGGCTCCTCCTGGATGACCAGCAGATCTTGATGTCCTTCGGTACTTCTCTGAAGCCTTCCAAACATGGACTCTTGTTGGTCCAGAGACTAGAGAAAATAAAGACCTGTGACATATAGGAAACCAAAGAATGGAAGAAAATGCAGTCCAAGATTGCCATGGTTATAGGGATGACATGCAATGGTGGTTCACTTCCTTTGTACACTCAGTGCTCCTGGTGACGAGTTGTGACTGAGGCAGATCTTGACCTGGTCTGTGCCCTGTTTGAGCTTCTGGTGGAGTATTTCAGACCTAGGGCAGGAAGAGACAAAGGCCTGTTGAGGACCTGTCATGTCAACTATCCAGCAAACACCAGCTTTTTTGAGCAGGACAATCCAGTGTGACCTTTGGGCTATGGTCATTCCCTCTATCCCCAAAGAAGAAGGGCCAGATAGCACCTGGGCCTGGAATTTTTTGTCAGATTTAAAATATGGCTTGCAAATGAACTGTGAACTACACACTGTGCTGGAGTGAAAATAAAACACCACATTTCTCCAATGGTCCATATATATTACATTGAAAAATAACTGTGTAGCAATGTCTGAATTGAACACTATACAGAGGCTATACACTATTAAGGGAACCTAGCTACCATTGACGTGAAGGCTCTTATTATGTCTGGAGTGCAGGAACCTGCCTGGGTTCTACTTGTGAACCCCTCCATCTGTGAATCCCCAGAGAAACCAGTGCACAGAAAATTCATGCCCACTGAATAGATGCTATAATCAACAAGAGTGTGCTGCATGCAAATCTCTCCAAGGGTAAGCACTGAATTCCAAAAGGGATATTCATGAAGGAAAAATGATGCCCTGCTATGTTTATAGCTACTGGAGAGGTGAATTAAAGGGGACAATAGGCTCAGGTTATCCCAGAGAGCTCAGAAGGGAAGAAATAGTTTAAAATCGACAGAAACTCGATGAACCACAAATGTTTCATGGACAGGAGTTCTTTAAACTGGATCAGAAAATATTCTCAGGTGCTCCTATGTGACTGAGGCAGAGAGTCATGTGGAAGGACAGAGACCCAAAAATGAAGTTAAAGAGGTATAGGAAAACTTCTTGGTTCCTGCCATCCTGTGCTTACATCATCTCAGAGACAGCAAAATGATGCTGCCTTGTTTCAGCCAAACTATGGGCAGATACACAGTCCACACACACACACAAACACACACAAGGAGAGACGGACACACACATTCCAGAACACACACAAGCACATGTTCAAACATGCAAGTGTAGTTCATTGCAGAAACAGTTGTACTTTCCCAGTTAATGATAATATAAGAGATTGTCCAGGATACTATAAAGCCATAAGAAATAAACCCTTGAATTAAAAAAAAAAAGCCTGAAGAGATAGCTCAGCCATTAGGAGCACTGACTTGTCTTCTAGAAGTCCTGAGTTCTACTCCCAACAACCACATGATACCTTAAAACCATTTTTAGTAAAATTAGCTGCCCTCTTCTGGTGTGTCTGAAGAAAGAGACAGTGTACTCACAGATGTAAACTGAATAAATTTTTTAAAAAAAGAAAAGAAAATACCCTTGAATGGGATTAGAACATAGTAGGCATAGCTTATAGACAGCTCAGTCAAAAAGTGCTTTCATCTTATAAAAAAAAGATGGAAATATGGGGTCTTGGCCTGGTAGTCAAGCCTGCTTAGTAAGTTCCCAAGGCTGTGCACTGTAGGCTTGGTTCCCCTCAAACGCACATGGGATTGGGGTGGACAAGGCAGTTCCTGCCTCTTGCTCACTCTTTCTCAGGGGCTCCAAAGTTAGCAGCATTTTCCAATAGGCCCTCCATTATCCACAGCCTGTGTTGCTTTGTAACCAAAGCTATGAACTCAGGCATTCAGGAAATCTCTATAACCATGATGCAAAGTGAGACATTTTTCCATGTAAGGAGATTCTCTCAGGATATTTTGAGGAAAATAAGTCTGACTAGTCCAAGAACAAATGGTGGCATGTATTATCACCCTAGGCTATGGAAGTACTCCATGGAAGGGCTGGACTACAGTGTACTTGTTCACTCCTTGACTGATGGACATTTGGATAGTTTCTCCTTCAGAGATGTTCTGTGGAGTCCCACTACAATCATGATTTGCACTAATTTCTCTGTGGACACCTACTTCTTGTTCTGGAGTCACTGAGTCAATGGTGACTACAGTTCAACTTTCTGAAGTCTTGTACATGACTTCTCACGGGGTTACATCATTTTATATTTTCAGCAATGTCACAAGTTCCTCATTTCTTCTAACCCTCCTTAAGTTGATTTTTAACTCAAAGCAAATCATTTTTTGAATAACAGCATTTAAAAGAGTGCTACAGACAGAAACACAGGGTGAGTGCTGTAGACTACCAGGAGCCTAAGGGACTGTCTGAGGCAGTCAAGTTCTAGCACCTCACCATAGTTATGGGCCTTCTGCTAGATGCAGATGCAACACCAAGCAACTGAGTCTTTCAACTAGTAATACCCTGGACAAACTCCAAGGCCAAGGATAACTGAGCCAAGCTTAGGCAAAGTTGGAAAGAAAACAGTAAGATGTAAAGGGGAAAACAAACTAGGATGCTGAGAAGATGCAATGAGACTCCTGACCTTCCAGCAGGCAGTCACTATTCACCAAGAGCAGAGAAGGGACACAGTCTCTTAGTCAGTATTGTTAACTCTCAGACACATGGATTTGACACAGCAGCCTCCTATTAACCTCCATGTACCACAGTGTTTTCCTTTCCTACCAATGATTTCAGTAAGGGTAAATAGTTTTCCCTCTACAGCCAGTATCAATAGTGATAGACAGTTTTCCCTCTACCAACTGTTGGATATCTGAATTTACACCATTATTTGTCTCCTTTTGTTCTATTGAGCTAGGTGGAGCAGTATAACGTCATTCTGCTGTGTTTGATGTTTCCTTGATGCAAAGTGAAGTGACAGAGGACTTTCTCATTGAAGCTGGCCTCTATAATCATTTAAGATGTTTACTGACCAAGCTTCTATACGTATAGATACATATAAATAAACACATATATGTACAGAAACATACACACACAAACACACATGCTCACACACACATACACACAGAGACATACATAAATACACACTTGTATATCAAACCATACATACTACAAGCACCTAAAGCAAACAATTACCACTACACTAATACACAACACAAACATGCTAACACATACCTCACAAAACCACACACAACACAAAGACAAACCACACACACACACACACACACACACACACACACAACACACACACATCAGTCAAATATTGCTATGTTTCAGCACATTTCCTGTCACTTGAGGAGGTAGTGGGATCTAAGCTGTGTAGTAGGCTCTTAGACTAACCCAGGCTCTGCTGCCCAGGCTCATAATATTTCTGTGTCAGGAACTGTTTCCATGCAGATGCTGAACCTACAAGTAAGTCCCAAGTGCTGCACAGATAAGCTGATCCACACAAGCTTCAAGATCCTAAGAAAGATGGTTCCAAGAACATCCTCCAGCAAGCTCCAAGTTGAAACATCATATTCTGCTCTCTAAATCTACCTCGGCTCCTTTCAAGAAGACCCTGATAGCAAGATTAAAAAAAGCAGTTCACCACGTTTAGTATCCATGAAGTATACAACACATTAGAGTTCACGTGTTATTAAAACATCCCTAATGTCATTCAAAAGAAAGCTAGGTAATTAACATTGCAATGATTTTTCTGAAATGCAGCTTGCTGCAAAACTATGAGGGGGAATTGTCCTGAAGAAAAGCCATGCCCATGTTAACTCTTGAGCCACTGGATTCTGAGGACCAGCAGATGGCTGATCAGGAGAAGCCAGGTGAGGTGGCATTTGTAGTCCCTCTACCAAAACCACCACATTCCCACCAGACCACGGACCATCCTTTGTGACTCTTGGGTGCATGGACTCTTGCCCCTTGCTCTCTAAGAGCCCCACAGTCTCATCCTAGAATGAGAGGCTGGTGTTCAGGTCCCTAAGGGTCCTTTGAATAGGACTACCTTGGAGCCACCTTTTGTTCTCATGTGTGCAGCAGGCTGTTGTTGAGCACACCTTTGTGTCCCACATCCATCTGGTTCCAAGAGTAACATGTCTGCCTGGTGGTTGTTTTACACATGGGTGGGCCTCCAAACCCAGGTTTTGGAAGTTGAAATGAATTAGGGAAGGACTGGGAAGGGGAAAATCTGAGGTCACATGGTAAGATTTGGGAAGGGTGGGCTGGGCTTAATATGAAATTATTCACTTTTAATTGTTGGCAACATGGGTTCTGTTTGTTTGATAAAGTTTTTATTGGGTTGAAAAACTAACCCGTGGGGTTACATGCAGCCTAGGTTTCTTCTGTAAAGCCTATCCTGACCCACCAACACTCTCATCAATTTCCCTTCTGATTTCAGCCAAGTGACAAGAAAGCTTATGAGAAGGCAGAGTGGGCCGAGTTTGTGTGTCGGACACCTGTAGCAGACAGCATTGGCTTCTTCATGATAATAAATTGTTTTCTTACAACAGCAACAACAAAACCCCAAACAATGACATGTTTACCAATGTTCTTCTCTCTATGAGTAATTAAAACTTGTAACAATTACTTGAGACCAAACATTTCCAGGAGCTCTGCCTGGGAGGTGAGAGAAGATTCAGAGATGCTTGTCAGACAGCTTCACCAAAACAGGAAGGTTCAGATTCAGTCATAGACCTGGGCTGTGTTGCTGAAAGACCGATCAAAACCACATGTAATTAACTCACCTCTCAACACAACATCAATATTCTATATGGCACAGACATGCATATCCCCCTCCCATCCACACACACACCAGAAATAATAAGGAGAATACAATGCTGGAAAAAACCATTGAATGTAGACTGTGAAAGCTGATGTTTCAAGTGAGATCCAATACTCTGCTATGCATCCCTTGGGGACTAAAAAGAGTTAATGAGTAACTTCTTCTGCAGACTGGGTTGAGAGAGTTGGACAAAACTGTTCTACTGAAGCCTCACCTTTCTCTCCCCAACCCTCAGCCTGAGAGAAGCCTTTCACACTTACCTGTTGATCCAGTCAGCTGCAGAATACAAGCTCCAGGAAAGAACTCTAGCAACACTGACAGAAACTGGGACTGACAAGCTGCTCCTCAGGCTCTGTCAGTGAGAACCAAGATCTAGGCAGGGGAAGAGACCATAATGCAATGCAGAGGAAAAGAAAGAGAATAGATACAAGCCCCCCCTCCTGCACTGTTTTTGTTTTAATAATTTTTATTGGATATTTTATTGCATTCCAGATTGTTTATCCCATTTCTTCATCCCCCGCAAATCAGAAACCCCCTATCTTATTTCTCTTCTTCCTCCTTCAATGAGTATGCACCCCCACCTACCTCCCCAAACCACCTCCCCGCCCTTGAATTCCCACACACTGGGGCATCCAGCTTTCATGGGACAAAGGGCCTCCTCTCCCATCTATGTCTGACAAGGACATCCTCCCCTGCTTATGCAGCTGGAGCTATGGGTCCAAAGCAACTGAGCTACAGGGCCTGACTATATCACTCAGTGTTCTGTGCTACTACAAAGGAGGTACAAATATAAACCCATCTAGCATAATTGCAGGTAGGTGTGTAATGTGTGTTCAGCCTATCTATCTTAATGAACTGCAGTTCGTAGTTGAGTAGGAGGGATTGCTTGCTAATCACCCAGTTTCATGATAGAGCTAACTCCACAGAAAGTCTTGTAAATGATTACAGACATGAAGAACTGGATAAGGCACAGGAGAGTGCCTGGACAAGGTACAGAATGGTTATCTGGGCTTGACTTTGTTTAAGGATAGACATGAGTGCAACCTGCCCCTGATTCTTCATGCATCCTACCTGCTGCTGCTGCTGCTGCTGCTGCTGCTGCTGCTGCTGCTGCTGCTGCCTGGTATACTTGTCATAAATCTTCATGCTGGCCTCCACACATCTCCTCTTTGTTTCCTTAAAACACTCTTCCAATGCAATCTGCTCCCTTATCAGTTGCCTGTTCTCATTCCACAGAATTTTTACTTGGTTCTTAATTTGAAGAGACTCTGTCAGGAGCTGACAGTTCCTGATACTGAACCACAAAGAAGAAATGGTGATTCGCACCCACATCCACTTTCCTCCCACTTCTACAAATACCATCCCTTCTCATCATGGGCCATGATCCCCAGACAGATCCAGACTACAGACCAGAGTAGTCATGGAACATCACATAGAAGAAGGTCAAATCCAGAAGACAGCATCATTCCAGAAAACTCAAAGGACTTCTAAATACCCTGACACCAACAGGAACTCATGTATCTAGCAGAAGAGAACATGGGCCCATGAGTGCCTATATGTCCATGGTAATAGAAACACACCTGTAGGTGAGAGAGGACAAAACTTCTCTAGAGAGTAGAGCAGACCAACAGGTTCACAGTCTGTCTATTTGTCTTGCACACCAGATCCATTTTCAGCACCCCAGAGACTCAAGGTTAATTGATATCTCCAACATGGTGCACACCTTTTCTACCTAGAGGATACTGAGTTGGGAAGGACAATGATTGGAGGGAATCACAGACTCATCACACTTCATCAAAATGAGTCCAAGAGGTAAAACATGTAGAGCCTTTCTTTGAGGGAGACAAGCTTCCTGTGGAAAGGCAAATAGTATGGAGCCAGAACCCTGAATTTGTTTCAAAGACAATGAATGGCAGACATATTTTGTGCCTAGAGCTGGGGTAACAACACAGTCACTCACCAGTAATATTGATTTTCTTAT
>JAJTUV010004204.1:0-24346 GCA_021653895.1 Mastomys natalensis | reverse complement strand
GGCGACAATTAAGGCCCAGAATAGCCCCAAGCCCATCTTCCAAAGAACAGAAAACCTTCAGAATTCAGCAACAGAAGCAGAACAGTAAACACTTACAAAGTATCACATTGTGCCCGAATGCCCAGGTCAGTTCAGTGAAACAGACATATATCACTCACAGGAAACTGAGTGTCAACACAGTAGAGATAAACAAATGTATCCAGATGACAAGCCTGTAAGCCATCTGCTCACACTAGATAGGGGAAGATCCTCACTGGAAATACAACCTTACAGTGTTACACAGTTCTTAGATCAAAGTAGAAAATCACACTTGTAATTTCAGAAGTTTTAAGACATACTGCTAAATAGCCTACTTATAGGAATCTATCAGGCACAATTAAGGCACCGATTACAATAAAACTGACTACATTAAATTTAAATAATATTAACTAAAACCATCTAATTTAAATATCCTGCTTTAAAAGAAAACTAGAAAAACGTAAAAAGTAACCACCTCAAAAGAGCATTGGAAACAAGTTAATGAGAATAAATTACTAGTTCCTGCAAGTTTCTTATAGCTGAGTACATCTGGGCCACGCCTCTGGCAGCTGCCACTGCCTTGCACTAGGGGTCTGGAGCAGCAAGCTGTGCTCCTGCCTCAGGCCAAGAAACTAAGACCAGCTCCTAGAGGGAAGCTGGGGTACACAGCCTCTCCCTGCTTGTCAAAAGGAGAAAAATAACAGCAGGGGGAAACAATTGAACATACAGAGGAAGTACAAAATGAAATAGACTTAAAGAACAGGCCAGTGAGGAAATTCTGAAAGTAGATTAAAAAATATTACAAACTCCACCAGCCATTTTTTTTTTCCAAAAGAGGTCAGAACTGATGGCCAAAATCCCAAATTTTAGGATAACAATGATCAGCCATCGCCAAGTGTCTACAACTGCTTGGGGAGGAAGACTCTGTATTATTTGACCAGAGTTGAAATGATAGCATTTCAAGACATTAAATCAGCCTACAGAATACATTTTTATTTTAATGAAAATCTTCACTTAGAAAATAAAGTTCTCTCCAACAAATTTCATCTGAATGAGGGTAGTGATGTATCTTCAAAGTCACTGAAATCAAATGGGAATCAGGGAAGGATTTGATAAAATGCTCAAGTCAGGCACTGGATAAAGCCAGCAAGAAGCAGCATAAAGAGCCAGAGAACAGCTCTACCTAGTTACCTAGTTACCTAGTTACCGTTCTGCTGTAGGTACAGATGTTAGGAAATGTCATCAAGGGGCAAATCCCTTGCAGAGCTATTTGAGTCCTGATACATACGATGAAGGACAGGTGGGAAGATGATGAGGATGATAAAGAATTGGAAAGATATTGATGAAGAAGTGAGTAAGGATGAAAGTGAAGATGTTGGTGAAGGGGAAGAAGGAGAGAAGGATGTAGGTGAGGCTGACTAGCATAGAGGACTGATATATTCCAACCTTTTTCTTTTCTTTTTCTTTTTCTTTTTTTTAATTTTCTCCAGTCCCTAGGAGCAAGTCACAGTCATTCCCTTCTCACTGCCTCTTCTTGAGCCCAGTCGTCCTGTTTCTGAGGTCTCTCTCTTCCCAACACCATGATTCTCAGTTTATTTTAGGGGAATACCTTGAGCAAAATGAAATGGGAAGAGAATCTCCACTCTCCTGTTCTAAATTCATTTTATCCTTTTTTCTCTCAAAAGAACCTATGGATTCAATATCACTACCATGGTCTGTGGGAAAAAGAAAAGCCCTTCAGTTCCCTTACCTCTGCTGGAAGCTGAAGGGTGCTAGGAAGCTTTTTTCCTTTCTCCGTGATTACAGTGTGCTCAGAGCTAACACTGGGTCTCTATGTGAACAGTTAGCATTTACCAACATGGACCTGACTTCCTCTTACTTAATAAAATGGAAAAGGGAGGTACAAAGGTCAGCAAGAGTGGGTTGGAGATATCTGGGTGGGTTAAGTGGGTATTTTGAGAACATGGCTTCTCCATTGGCAGGTTTAATTGTGACATTTAACAGACACCATGGCAGTGTAAGATGACACTCTCAAAATAAGTTCTCTCCTAACCAGAACTTGAACCCTGTCATTCAATGGGAGAATCAGCGGAACCTGGGAGGTTTTATTTGGAGTTGACATTCTCTGTTATAACTCAATTTTTTTGGGGGGGGGTCCACTGGAAAGAAAAAAGATGCCCAATTTACATATTGAAGAAGTTACTTTGTTACAATAAAATCAACGTGTGTGTAAAGGACCTGAGCCTTTCTGTCAGAATAGATGCTCAATATGACCTGCATAATGACACCATGTCAAACTCTGTCTCTCCAACCTTGTATTTTTTGATACATACTTTGCAGCATGGCAGCAAGGCTATGAAGATTGAGTTAAAGGAACTTGAATCATGTCTTAATGTCCCCATAACTGAGTGATATGGGTACAACTTGCTGCCATGAACTGGTACCCTTATTTAAAAAAAAAAAAAAAAAAATCTGGCATTTTTTTAAAATGGGCCTTTAGTTACTCTAATACTACGACATCACTTGCTTCCACCATGTCACTGACCTGTTGTTCTACTGCCATCTGTAGGAAGAACAGCTGCTATCATATTTTCTTTGGCAGTGTGAACTGGCCAAGCCAGTGGGCTCTCAGGGTAAGTGTGAGGTGAGGTGGGAGGGAGTACTCTATCCCAGATATGTCCCAGGTATGTAGCAGAAGGTCTCAGATGTGACTCTGAGCTCTGTCTGCTCAAGCCATTGTGCAGAGAGTAATGTTTGCAAAGCTAACCTGATAACAAGCTTTTTAACGCTGTGTCTTAGCGTTTCTACTTCTGCAAGGAAAACACCATGACCAAAGAGCAAGTTGGGAGGAAAGAGTTTGTTTTGGCTTACACTTCCACATTGCTGTTCATCACTAAAGGAAGTCAGGACAGGGACTCAAGAGGGAAGGAACCTGGAACCAGGATGCAGAGTCCAAGGAGGGATGCTGCTTACTGTCTTGCTTCTCATGACTTCTCTAGTCTTTTTTCTTATAGAACCCAGGACCATCAGCCCAGGGATGGCACCACCCATGATGAGCTGGGTCCTCCCCCTTTATCACTGAGAAAATACCTTATAGCTAGATCTCATGGAGGCATTTCCTCAACGAAGGCTCCTTCCTCTCTGATGACTCTAGTTTGTGTCAAGTTGGCACACAAAACCAGTCAATACATGCTGTAAAATAAAACTAAAGTTAATGCCACTTCTTCGGAGATGATTAATGGACAGCCTTGTCAAATTCAAAGCTTTTTGATGTATAAAACTTTACAAATGGAACTAATCCATCAATGGGCAAAGTGTAACCAAAATCTGTCTTAAGTGGCCCTTAATTTTAGCTATCTCTCTCCATATTCCTCCCATCTTCTCTCCTCCCAACTTGATCATTCCATTTAAGCTCCCCCTACTATCCATCAATAACTATCTATTCTATTTACCTTTCCAAGGAGGTCTATGTCTCTCCTATAGTCCCTTACTCTATGTCTACTCTCTGTGGTTCTATAAATTGTAGCTTGGTTATCACTGACTTAACAGCTAATATTCATGTGTAAGTGAATACACAGCATATTTCTGGGTCTGGGATATCTCATTTAGGGTGTGGTTTTTTTTTTCTAGTTCCACTCTTTTACCTATGGAGTTCATTCTTTTTAACAGCTGAGTAATAGTCCTTTATGTAAATGTACCACATTCTGGGGTTTTTTTTGTTTTTTTTTTAAATCCATTGGGGGATATCTAAACTGTTTCTAATTTCTGACCATTATGAATACAGTAGCAAGACTATTATGAAAGGAGCAGTAACGAACATGCTTGAGCAAGTGTCTCGTGGTAAGATGGAGTGTGCTTTAGTTATATGCTCAACAGTGGTATAGCTGGATCTTGAGGTAATCTATTCCCATCTTGCTAAGAAACCATCCCACTGACTTCCAAACTGGCTGTACAAGTTTGTACTCCTACCAGCAATGGATGAGTATTCTCTTTACTCCACATCTTCACCAACATGAGCTGTCACTTGTTCTATTGTTCTTATCCATTCTGACAGGAATAAAATGGAATCTCAAAGTAGTTCAACATCCTCAGTCATTGCAAATCAAACCACTTTGAGATTTCATTTTTATCTTATTTTTATTTTTTTTTATTTTTTTTTCTTCATTTTCTTTTTTTTTTTTCAACTGAACAACTGTTTTTTTTTTAGAAGACCATACTCCATATACAGGCTGCATGTTTTGGGATAGCCCCACTCCAGATGTTTGAGACCTACATGAAAACCAAGCTGCACATTTACAACATATGTGCAGGAAGGCCTAGGTTCAGCCCATGGAGCTAGATCTGTGTAGACTAGATATGCTCCACGGTTGGTGATTCAGTCTCTGAGAGCTCCAAGGGTTCAGGTTGGTTTACTCTGTTGATCTTCCTGTGCAGTTCCTATCTCCTTAGGGCCCACAATCCTTCCACCTATTCTTCTTTAAGAGTCCTCAAGCTCCATCCACTGTTTGGCTCTGGATGTCTGTATCTGTCTGAGTCAGCTGCTGGTTAGAGCCTCTCAGAGGACAGCTTGCCCCTGTCTGTTCTCAGGCTGGAGGTTTAGATCCTGGGAGCTCTGGTTGAATCTTTTGATACTCGTTCTAAAAAGGACAAAAGCACCCTCACTTTAGTCTTCCTCCTTCTTCTTGAGTTTCATGAGGTTTATGCGTTGCATCTTAGGTATTGTGTGTTTTGGGGCTAATATCCGCTTATCAGTGAGTGCATACCATGTGTGTTCCTTTGTGATTGGGTCATCTCACTCAGGATGATATTTTCTAGCTCCATCCATTTGTCTAAGAATTTCATGAGCTCATTATTTTTAATGGCTGAGTAGTACTCCGTTGTGTAAATGTACCACATTTTCTGTATCCATTCTTCTGTTGAAGGACATCTGGGTTCTTTCCAGCTTCTGGCTATTATGAATAAGGCCGCTATAAACATAGTGGAGCATGTGGTCCTGTTGCATGTTGAACTATCTTCTGGGTATAGACCCAGGAGGGGTATAGCTGGGTCCTCAGGTAACACCATGTTCAATTTTCTGAGGTATCGCCAGACTGCTTTCCATAGTGGTTGTACCAGCTTGCAATCGCACCAACAATGGAGGAGTGTTCCTCTTTCTCCACATCCTCGCCAACATCTGCTGTCACCTGTGTTTTGGATCTTAGCCAATCTGACTGGTGTGAGGTGGAATCTCAGTGTTGTTTTCATTTGCATTTCCCTGATGACTAGGGATGCTGAGCACTTCTTTAGATGTTTCTCAATCATTCGAGTTTCCTCAGTTGAGAGTTCTTTGTTCAACTCTCTACCCCATTTTTTAATAGGGTTATTTGATGGTCTGGAATCTAGTTTCTTCAGTTCTTTGTATACCTTGGATATTAGCCCTCTATACTTAAGTGACCCCAAAACTTCCACCAGAGAGCTCCTAAACCTGATAAACAACTTTAGCAAAGTGGCTGGGTATAAAATTAACTCAAACAAATCAGTAGCATTCCTCTCACAAAGGATAAACTGGCTGAGAAAGAAATTATGGAAACGACACCATTCACAATAGTCACAAATAGTATAAAATATCTTGGGGTGAATCTAACCAAGCAAGTAAAAGACCTGTATGACAAGAACTTCAACACCCTGAAGAAAGAAATCGAAGGAGATCTCAGAAGATGGAAAGATCTCCCATGCTCATGGATTGGAAGGATTAATATAGTAAAAATGGCTATCTTGCCGAAAGCAATCTACAGATTTAATGCAATCCCTATCAAAATTCCCACTCAATTCTTTACAGAGATAGAAAGAGCAATCTTAAAATTCATTTGGAATAACAAAAAACCCAGGATAGCGAAAACCACACTCAACAATAAAAGAACTTCTGGGGGAATCTCCATCCCCGATTTCAAGCTGTACTACAAAGCAATAGTGATAAAAACGGCATGGTATTGGAACAGAGACAGTCAGGAGGATCAATGGAATAGAATAGAAGACCCAGAAATGAACCCCCATACCTATGGTCACTTGATCTTCGACAAAGGAGCTCAAACTATCCAGTGGAAAAAAGACAGCATCTTCAACAAATGGTGCTGGTCCAACTGGAGGTCAACTTGTAGAAGAATGCAAATTGATCCATACTTATCTCCTTGTACAAAGCTCAATTCCAAGTGGATCAAGGACCTCCACATAAAACCAGCTACACTGAAACTAATAGAAGAGAAAATAGGAAAAGCCTTGATCATATGGGCACAGGGGAAAAGTTCCTGAACAGAACACCAATGGCGTATGCTCTAAGATCAAGAATTGACAAATGGGATCTCATAAAGCTGCAAAGCTTCTGTAAAGCAAAGGATACGGTCAACAGGACAAAGCGGGAACCAACAGACTGGGAAAAGATCTTCACCAACTTTATCTTATTTTTAATTTAAAAATTTATATATGTGTTATCAGTGCATTTTGTATGTATATTTATGTATATACACATAAAGTATGATGATTATTAGGTTTTATCTCAATGTACTGCTCATCCAAACTCTTAGCATTTGAGTTTTCTGTTTATCGATGCATTTAAAAATATATTGGTATCACACATATATTTGTCATGGTCTGAATGAGAAATGCCACATAGGTTTATATGTTTGAATGCATAGCTGCTGCTGGGAAGACCATAAATATTTCATTTCAAGATATCAAGTTTATGATGCACACTGCAACCAAACAGCAGCATATAAAACCATAGTGATTACTTGCTATTTCAAAAATGAACCAAACTTAGAATTTTTGATAAAACATGTAATCTTCCATGAAATCTAGTATCAAGATTTTTAAAATACATATAACATGTCATTTTTGGCAAGGATTGAAATACCAATCAAAGTACTTCCATGTAGGCACCAGATCTACAAACATAGCAATACAATAGCATATTCATTTCTTTTGTAGTTAATATAACAAAATGACTGTCTTAGTTAAGGTTTTACTGCTGTGAACAGACACCATGACCAAGGCAACTCTTATAGAACATTTAATAAGGTTGTGCTACAGGTTCAGAGGTTCAGCTCATTATCATCAAGGCAAGCACATGGTAGCATCCAGGCAGGCATGGTGCAGAAGCAGAGAGTTCTACATCTTCATCTGAAGGCTGCAGACAGATAGGATGAGGGTCTTAAAATGTACACCCATAATGCCTTGTCTACTCCAACAAGGCCACACTTACCCCAACAGGGCCACACCTTCTACTAGTGCAACTCCCTGGGCTGAACATATACAAACCATCACAATGACTAATAAACACAATCTAAGAAAGAACAGGTTTATTTTATTGTGGCTCCGGATTAAGCCTCCAATAACTAGTTTCATCCAATTAGGCCACGTCTTCCACAACTATTTCATCTTTCTGTCTAAAGTTTTAAACAATAAAATATTAGTTGTTATCTCTATCTCTCTCTCCTCTCTCATACACACACTCAAATTAATTAATAGGTTAAATAAATGTAATAAAAAATTTAAAATTAAGACAAATTTGTATAGTATTGAGATAAATGTGATTGCAAATGGTATAAACCAATGAAGACAGCAGTAATAAAACTTCATGGTCCTACTGGGCCCTTAGTTTACTATTTCATCTACTTTTCAAACCAAATAGACAATAACAGGTCTCAAAAATATCTTAAATTAGGATGGATTTTTATATGATGTAAACCCCTAAGGTTTATACTCAGGGTAACAAAAGCTGACTTAGATATTTTGCTAACTGTATTTAACACCAGGCTTCTAAATTTTTTCAAATAAAAAACAACATATACTTAATAATTTCATACACTATAAAAGAAACAGAAAGAGTGAAGTTCTCAGTCTCTTTATGGACTGCATTTATTGTTTAAAGTTTTATTTTGATGCCAAAAGATGCTCAATTAAATCTTAAACTGAATTCTTGAGGCTCAAATATGATAGGGATAAAACTAAAAAAATTTAATCTTATAAAAGATAGTAACTTGTAAACCGTTATATAATTCATTTAATGACAAGCTGTAAGCGCGATGTTTTGTGCACTGTGTGAATATTATACTTGTACTATTCAAATACTGGTTTCTCTGCCCTCATATCTTGTTTCAATCCAGACATGACATTGTAAGGCTTATAGCAAGAGTCTTCCGTGTCAAGTTTGTGTACACAATGCTTATCCTTTATTTTCTGCCTTGTCAATAAAACCTGAACACCCAATAGCTGATCAAAAGAAAGAGAATAGAACAGGACTTTTGCCAGCCAGGGGAGGGGGAGAGGAAAAGAAGAGGAGAGATTGAATCTTGAGGAGGGCGAGAAGAGAGATCATGGAAAAATACATCTGAATCCCCAAAAGCCACAGCAACACTAAAATACAAGTGCCTCGGAGATTTTGGCTGGGAGGTAGCCAGATTAGTTTAGAGGATTAAAATAGATCATTGGCTACCCATGTATTGCGGTAAAGCTTGATTAAATAAATCTTTGTCTCTGTGTGTAATTATTGGAGAACTAGCTAGGATAAAGAAAAAGAGCTGCTGTATTAATTTATTGCTTATATTTATACTAAAATTAATATTTAAAACAAGCTTTGTTTAGCCTTCTGTATATGTTTCCAAAGTTAAGCCTAAAGCAAATAACTAAAAAATAAATAAATAAAAATAAATAAATAAATAAAGTTTCTTTTACTCAGGTATACTTACCAAATGGTTCTCAAACTCTTCAGAGATCTTCAGAATATGACATTTAAAATGCTTAATAAAAAGCTTCCCTGGGGGCTGGAGAGATGACTCAGCAGTTAAGAGCACTGACTGCTCTTCCAAAGGTCCTGAGTTCAATTCTCAGTATCCACATGGTGGCTCACAACTATCTGTAATGAGATCCGATGCCCTATTCTGGTATGTCTGAAGACAGCCACAGTGTACTCATATAAATAAAATAAATCTTAAAAAAAAAAAAAAAGCTTCCCATGATAGAAATGCCACCTCCTAGAGGCAACCCTAAGATCTATAAAGAAGATTTTGGGGGTACAGGAAATTCCACCTAGACTATGTTAATACTGGCCACTGAGAAAAACTACCCATGCCTTGCCTGCTTCAGGGCCCTGCACAAACTGTGGACACTGTTGGGTAAACTATCATAGTCTGCCTAAATTAAAGTAGACCAATTTTCCCAAATTCCTCATCCACATGAAAATCACTAAAACCTACTGGATCTGATGACCAAGAGCTAGTCATGCTGTTGTGTGGCAGCTGAAGATTTAGTGTAGTTCTCCTGTATGGCAGCTGAAGACCATAGAAGCCCAGGATAACTGATCAGGTAGCAATAAGTCACTGTCATTTTAATGACACAGAGGCCATTTGGATTATACTTTGTGCTATAATTTATCCTTCTCAGATCTCTGATGATAATGACAACAGCAAGCAAGCCAGCTCCTTCCCCTAGGCTTCAGTTGCCTTGTTAGCTCATTGTAATCAGGCCTCAGGTCTTGCTTTTCTAGATCTCCTCTTGAGAGAGGCAAACACAATTTACCTTGATGAAAAATATCATTCTTAAAAAGATAAACTCATAAAATAGGATTCAAGTAACTTTTTACTATCCCTTCATTTAAAGGAACTTGCTTTGCCATGGCTACTCTCAGTGATCAATCATTTATGTCTCATGGTAAATATAATGGGTTTGAAGTTTGTGTAAGTTGCAAGAGTCTAAGAAAGTAATTTAAGGCTTATAAATACAATTGTAAAGGTCTGAGGATGTAAAAGCTTATATAAGTTGTGAGGGTCTAAAACAAATGTTTTAAGATGTGTAATGTGCCTTTAATCTCAGCCCTCAGGAGGTAGAAGCAGCAGATCTTTGTGAGTTCTAGACCAGCCTGATCTACAGAGTGAGTTCCAGGACAATCAAGACTACACAGAGAGATCTTGTCTTAGAAAAACAATTTTTTAAAAAACTGATATGTAAATACAAGTTATAATTGGTCAGGTGTGTCTTCATAGCACTGAAACCCTAACTAAGACAGAAGTTGGTAGCAGAGATGGGTACTTTGTGATAGGTGTAACATGTTTTTTTGAAGAAATGTGGATTTGTGGACTTTGGAAGTGTTGAAGTGTGTAAAAAATCAAAATATTTCAGATACCTTTCCCTCACTGTGTTATATGCTATATAAAGATTTCAAAAGTTCAGAGTTTTAGCATTAACCAATGGAGTTCTGATAAGCTATTAATCTAGCCCTGAGTGGTGGTTTGAATATGCTTGGCCCATGGGAAGTGGCACTTTTAGGAGATGTGGCCTTGTTGAAGAAAGTACTGCACTGTGAGACTCTGAGATCTCCTAATGCTTAAGCTCTGCCCAATGTAGAAGAGAGTCCTCTCTTGACTGCCTGTGGAAGACAATTCTCTTCTACTGCCTGTGGATCAAGACAAAGAACTCTCACCTCCTTCTCCAGTACCATGTTTCCCTGCTGCCATGCTTTCTGCCATGAAGATAATGGACTGAACCACTGAATCTGTAAGTCAGCCCCAATTAAATGTCTTCCTTTATATGACTTCCCTTGGTCAGGTGTGTCTTCATAGCACTGAAACCCTAACTAAGACAGAAGTTGGTAGCAGAGACTGGAGTACTTTTGTGATAGGTGTAACCATGTTTTTGTTTGAAGAAATGTGGATTTGGGGACTTTGGATTTGGAATGCAATGGATTGTTTTATGTAGAGGCTTAATGGGCCATTCTAGTAGGAATATGAAAGACATTGGTGCTGCGTGTGATTTGAATTCTGGAGGCCTGTCTCAAGACATTTCATAGAAGAGTTTTAGTATGTGGTCTTGATATTGTTTTTCTGATATTTTGGTTAAGAATGTGGTTGCTTTTTACCCTTGTCCAAAGAGTCTGCCTGAGGTTAAGGTAAAGAAATTTAGATTAATTGCATTGACAAAGGAAGTCTCAAAAAGCCTAGTTTAGGCTTTGTCCTATGGTTCACTCTTATGAGGAGTAGCTTGATCAAGCATAGCAAGCTTAGAAAGGAAAAATACAAAATTTATAATAAAAGGTTAAAGGGCACCAGAAAGTAGAATGGAGCTAAACCCTGTGTTCAAGGATATTGAATTGAATTAGGGAATAGTAATCTTAGGCAAGATCCCACCCAACTAAATTTATTGTTTAGGCATTTGCAGTTGAACCAGGTCTATCATGTTAGGCATTATATTACCTGATTATTATTTTCATTTGGACATAAGAAAATATGATTACATGTCAAATAGGGGAGATGGATTGTAATTGACATTCTCAGTTGTCAGCTTGGCTCTATCTGAAATGAACTACAACTTAGAACTTATAAAGATCTTGTGAAAAGGTAGAGAAAGGCTGAGTTCCAGATGTGGTGATACATGCCTTTAATTCCAGCACTCAGAATACAAAAGCGTATTAGATCTCTTGAGTTCAGGGTCAGTCTACAGAGCAAATTCCATGACGGCCAAGCTTAGGCAGTGAAGAAGTTGTGAAATAGAAAGCTGATAATGATGTAATAGAATAAGAAGGTTATGTCCCAGCCCTAGCAAGCAGCTTTGGCCATGTAGCTCTGGCTTTAGAGTCAAGAATAGAAGGGGTTACTGGGAGAATTAATGCTGGTTACCTGGAGCTAAAAAAAATTAGTATTGATTAAGAGACCAATATCACTGAGGTGAAATCATCTGGGAAGTGTCTTCTAGGAGCACAAATTATCTGTGTTCCAGGGATTGACCTTGTGCTGGCAATTGGACTTGGTAATGTGTAAGAATCATCCAGGTAGTACTAGTTTTGAAGACATGAAAGGGTCATGCAAAAAAGCTGAGGCATGCCACCATGAAAAGAACCTATGAGAGGATAATGATAAAATGCAGTCTAGTTGCAGCAGAAGACCCCAGTGTATTGGAGATGCCAGTATCATGGGATGACCACCAAATCAGCAGCAGCAATGAAGTGGAGTCAGCCAGAACCTAGAGTGCTACAGAAGGCAGAGCTGGAGAAGTGACCCAAGCCCTTTGAAGGATCACACAGAAGATCATGTGTGGATCCTAGACATTGAAACAAGAAGCAAGGGTGTTGAAGTTACCTTGGAGCTCCCAAGATGTTAGATATGCCAGAGACTTGGATCTGAAGGAATCTCAGGTCTCAGCTTAAACTTAAAAATTAACTTCCCAGAGACACATCCAGGAGAAGCGCATTCCAAAGACTTATACACACATTCCAAGAAGGGCCCAAGATAAGGGGTAATCAGGAAGCTGGGCCCTTAGCACAATAAACCTGGGTAAGCAGGAGCTATGATAAGATAGACTTACCTAACACTCAATGTCACAAGATAATGAACAAATCTGAGTTGTCTAGAAACCAGGCATGGGAGTGGTTGTTTGAGGTCAGCCTTTGTGGTTATTGTCTAAGAGGTGATTGTAAAACTGCCTCATAAACTCTGTGAAAATTCATATAAAAACTGCTCTTAGCTTTAGCTCTGGGAACCTCAGTACACTGGATCAAGGATCAATAAACCTCTTGTTTTTGCATCGAACCCCCTGTCCATGAGTGTTTCTGTGGAAACACGTCTTCCCACTTGGATCTCAAGGTCCAACAGATCCTACTGAGGAAAGCTGCTAAAAGGGAGTAGAACCAGCCCAAGAGAAAGAAGTTTGCTGCAGTCAACAAAGATGAAAGGAGTTGGAGATCTGAAGAGCACTTTTACATCAAAAATGGAGACGCAGAGTTTGAAGTTTGCCCAACTAGTTTCTTGTCTTGCTTTGGTCTAGTATTTCCACACTATGACTGTTTTGGAATGGTAATGTATATCCTGAGATGTTGGAAGTATGTGATCTGCTTTTTAATTTTGATTTTATAAGGAATGACAGCTAAGAGATTGCATGAATCTCAGAAGAGACTTTATAAAGTTTGGAATTTTAAACATTGTTGAGACTGTGAGAGACAATGGGGACTTTTGCCATTAGACTAAATGTATTTTGCATTATGCTATGACTAGGTATAGCCCCCATAGACTTATTGTGTTTGAACAACCCTATGGGAGCCAGGGAATAGAACGTGTTGGTTCATGGGAAGTGGCACTACTAGGAGGTATGGCCTTTTTTGGAATAGGTATGGCCTTGTTGGTGAAAGTTTGTCACTGTATAGGCAGGCTTTGAAGTCTCCTAGTGCTCAAACTCCTCCTGTTGTGGAAGAGAGTTCCCTTCTGGATACCTGAGGAAGACCTCTCCTCTAGCTGCCTATAAAAGATCCCTTCTGCTGCTTGAAGATCAAGATGTAGAACTCTCAGCTGTATTTTCACCATCATGTCTGACTCGATGCTGCCATGCTTCCCCTTCATGATGATTATGGACTAGACCTCTGAATTGGTAGGTCAATTCCAATTAAAAGTTGAGGCTTGCCACCATGAAGAAAGCCTATGAGAGGCTATTGATGAAAATGCAGTCTCATTACAGCAGTGTATTGGACCCCAGTTTCAGTATTTGCAGATGATATAATAGTATACTTATTTAACCCCAAAACTTCCACTAGAGAACTACTAAACCTGATAAACAACTTTAGCAAAGTGGTTGGGTATAAAATTAACTCAAACAAATCAGTAGCCTTCCTCTACACAAAGGATAAACTGGTAGAGAAAGAAATTATGGAAATGACAGCATTCACAATAGTCACAAATATAATAAAAATTCCTTGGTGTGAATCTAACCAAGCAAATAAAAGACCTGTATGACAAGAACTTCAAGCCCCTGAAGAAAGAAATCGAAGGAGATCTCAGAAGATGGGAAGATCTCCCATGCTCATGGATTGGAAGGATTAATATAGTAAAAATGGTTATCTTGCTGAAAGCAATCTTCAGATTTAATGCAATCCCCATCAAAATTCCTACTCAATTCGTTACAGAGATAGAAAGAGCAATCTTAAAATTCATTTGGAATAACAAAAAAACCCAGGATAGCGAAAACTACTCTCAACAATAAAAGAACTTCTGGGGGAATCATCATCCCTGACCTCAAGCTGTACAACGAGCAGTAGTGATAAAAACTTCATGGTATTGGAACAGAGACAGGCAGGAAGATCAGCGGAATAGAGTTGAAGACCCAGAAATGAACCCACACAACTATGGTCACTTGATCTTTGACAAAGGAGCTAAAACCATCCAGTGGAAAAAGGACAGCATTTTCAACAAATGGTGCTGGTCCAATTGGAGGTCAACATGTAGAAGAATGCAAATTGATCCATACTTATCTCCTTGTACAAAGCTCAATTCCAAGTGGATCAAGGACCTCCACATAAAACCAGCTACACTGAAACTAATAGAAGAGAAAATAGGGAAAAGCCTTGAACACATGGGCACAGGGGAAAAGTTCCTGAACAGGACGCCAATGGCTTATGCTATAAGATCACGAATTGACAAATGGGACTTCATAAAACTGCAAAGCTTCTGTAAAACAAAGGAACTGTCAATAGGACAAAGCGGGAACTAACAGATTGGGAAAAGATCTTCACCAACCCTACATCTGATAGAGGGCTAATATCCAAGGTATACAAGGAACTGAAGAAATTAGATTCCAGACAATCAAATAACCCTATTAAAAAATGGGGTACAGAGCTGAACAAAGAATTCTCAACTGAAGAAACTTGAATGGTTGAGAAGCACCTAAAGAAGTGTTCAGCATCCCTAGTCATCAGGAAAATGCAAATGAAAACAACACTGAAATCTCACCTCACACCAGTTAGAATGGCTACAATCCAAAACACAGGTGACAGCAGATGTTGGCGAGGATGTGGAGAAAGGGGAACACTCCTCCATTGTTGGTGGGATTGTAAGCTGGTACAACCACTATGGAAAGCAGTCTGGTGGCACCTCAGAAAATTGAACATAGTGTTACCTGAGGACCCATCTATACCACTCCTGGGCATATACCCAGAAGATATTTCAACATACAACAGGGCCACACGCTCCACTATGTTCATAGTGGCCTTATTTATAATAGCCAGAAGCTGGAAAGAACCCAGATGTCCTTCAACAGAAGAATGTATACAGAAAATGTGGTACATTTACACAATGGAATTCTACTCAGCTATTAAAAACAATGAGTTCATGAAATTCTTAGGCAAATGGATGGAGCTAGAAAATGTCATCCTGAGTGAGGTGACCCAATCACAAAGGAACACACATGGTATGCACTCACTGATAAGTGGATACTAGCCCAAAAGCGCACAATACCTAAGATGCCAAGCATAGACCTCATGAAACTCAAGCAGAAGAAGGAAGACCAAAGTGTGGTTGCTCTTGTCCTTTTTAGAAGGAGTATCAAAAGATTAAACAAGAGCTCCCAGGCTCTAAACCTCCAGCATGCGAATAGGTAATTGGTGGCCTTGTCAGGCATCAGTAGAATTGGAGGACCATGGTCCCCAGAAGTTTGGATTCCCTAGTGTTGGTGAATCTGAGAGCAGGCAGATGGGTTCGGGAGGATGTTTGGAGCATACCCTCATAAGAATAGGAGGAGGGGTATGGGATAAGTGGTTTAGGGGGAGAAATGGGAGCAGAGATAACATTGAAAGGTAAATACGTGAAATATCCAATAAAAAAAACCATAATGGGTCTGACAAAAAAAAAATAAAGATAGCTTACTTATTTCAAATTTTAAGCTCTCCACAAAAGAATTTAAGTCTCTGTTTAATATTCTGGAGAGAGATTTGAATCCTAATTTCCCTCAACAATTAATTGACAAAAGAGGAGTAATTTTTTAAAAAGTAGAAGAAGCTATTATTAATTGATATATTATATAGACTGATCAGTTGTTGGCTGTTCTATAACAATCCTTTGATAAAAGAGATTATTAATGTAGATTTATATTTCTTTAAATAGTGTCTTTATGACTCTCTGAGTGTGGAAGAAGCAGCCGCTGGCACTTCTGCCCAGATCTTACAAGAACTCTGAAAAATGTGTTTTAAAAATAAAAGAGGGAAACTGTTTCCCCCAGAAGGAGTCTCCTGAAACATTCTCCATCATGCCTTGTTTAATTTTAACTCTCAAAAACTCAAAGCTCATGGCAAATCTGCTGCTGACTGCCTCTAGCATCACTGAGACCAATAAAAACTATGCCATAGCTATGTGGAAGGACCCCCTTACCCTTTAATGGAATGGCCTGAACCCAGTTCTCATATGGGGCCAAGGACTGATATGCCTGTTTGATACCACAGAAGGCAGAGCTAAATGGCTGCCAAAAAGATTAATGAAATAAATAGATACCCCCAAAGCCAGGCCCAACTATAAATAAGATGAATAACAAGTGATCTCCAGGGAAGAGAAATCTCCCTGAGAATTCCCTTCTTTTTCCTATCCAGGTAAAAATGAAACACCCGTGATGTCTGCTAGTAGAAATTCTAATCCTGATGCTGCCCTCCGGACTTAAACTACTCAGACCTTTGATGGGACATTGACAAGGACACCAAACAGCTAGAGATTCCAATATTGCTGTTGCCAAACTTTTCCAGTCTTGTGGAATAATTCTATTCTGAGCTGTCATTGAATCTGCTGTCTGTTTGAAATAGAATGAATATGTAAAACAGAAAGCAACGGCTTTCTTAATTCTACTAAAATCTAACATTCATTAAAGGATTCCATTTAATGTTTCCATACCCGGTGATGTACTTTTTAGGGTGATATGCCACAACTGGATAAACTAAGGTTGTTTTCCTAACAATCTTGATCCTCCCACTTTCAGGTTCCTTATGGGATGGTGTATTAGGCCCTTGTCAAAATTCTTCTGTCTGTGTCTGACTATTGTTCTTATTCTTATTTATATGTCTCTCTAAATTTCTTGTAAGGCTTTTATCTTATAGATCCACATTTCAATTGAGCTGGTACATTATGCCATTATAGTTAATATGAATATAGTCAAAAATATCAATAAGAAATAATCATAACCAATATTGAACTAATTACAGTGAAGTCATTTAGCTTGTCATTTTCTGCTTTCTGTTTTCATGATGACTGCATGACATTACCATGATCAGGCATAGTCCATGGCCTCAACTGATGCTCCAAAGATGGGGAACAGAGATTGTGTTTGTTACCTTAAATGAGGGGCCTAAGCAATGGTGTTCAGTCTATTCAGTGCCCATTTCACCTCACTCTGTCCCTGCAGAGGATCCCAAGGTGTGCATGCATCTGCCTCGGAGCCAGCTCTAAGACCACAAATGCAGGGAAATAGTGCTGGTTTCCCACTACTCAGTGATGCTGGATTCTCCACCAATACAACACACAGAGAAGCTAGAGATTGTAATATGAACAGTATGTTAGGAGCAGATATTACTCAGTTGTTCAGATAGTATTACCCACTTTCATTTGTTCTTAAGGTAGACATAAGGAAAGACAGAACAAGGTCCTTAGAATACAAAGGTCATTTCTACTTTACTTTGTCTTCTCAGAATGAGAGACTGGCAGGGAGATAATGGTAAGATTTTTATGATAGACAAGGATTGGTAGGTATGGCCTTGGATATTTCAGAGTTGTTTTTTTGTTTTTTGTTTTTTGGTTTTTTTTTTTTTTTTCTGAAACAGGGTCCCAGGTATACCATGTTGTCTTCTACCAGGCTTGCCAGGTTATCCTTGAGCTCAGAGAATCCTGTTTCCACTTTGAAATAACTATGATTACAAATAGGGCTGCCAAGGACTGTGAGGACAGGAATAGTCACTGAGAGAAAAGGGTTTTATAATGTCGAGGCAGGTATCCTCCAGTATAGCTATAAACATTTTCTTCCATCTTTGTCACCTATTTCAAATTGTTGCTGTAATACGCCTGCTAATCACTGACACATAAAAATTACTTGACTGGAGCAAGGTAGGACGAGGTGATCACATCTTGGTATATTCGTATGACACTGGTTATTCTTACAACTTTCCAAAAGGACTTACATGTGTCCCATAAAATTAAGGGTCAGTATGCATTGTTATATCTAAAATGGCCAGATCAGAACTGACCATTGGGTTATACTGCCTGCGGATTCATAGAAGCTACTTGTGCCTTTTTTGTTTTGATTTGTTTTTGTTTTGTTTTTTGCTTTATAAGTTGACAAAGGTGTTTGGGGCATTGGCTCAGTCCCCAAAATCTGAGCTAAGGTTCAGATCAATAGGGTGTGCACTCAATAAACCATCAAGTTTTGACTTTTAGAGGAGGTTTTGTGGTTTCTGGGTTGAATCAGGAATCAGAATACAAGATGCCAGGCACTTGTTCTGTCAACCAAGCTATGTCTATAGGATTGTCCTACACACTGTGCCTACCCGCGACCACTACTGACTATTTTATTTTTAAGAAAGGATCTCCTGTATAGCTCAGAGAGGCCTGTGAGGAATCCTGACTTGGTGACTTTGGCACTGAGAGGACAGACCACACACAGCCTAAGGGCTTTTTCATTGGTGGCTACAATATTGAGCTTCCTCTCTCAACAGACCTCCAGACTGTTGTGAGCACCTGATAACTGTAACTCTCCCTCGTAAGGCCCCTTGGGGTAACAGCCAAATGCTAAGCACACAGCTTCATGAGTGTACCCCCTAATGCACACAAACATTGCAACCTGTCCTGCAGGCTCTTCCTGGATGAGATCTCAAGCACCTGTACATGATGAGACAGGAGATCTTTCCTCCTCCACATTCTTCCTGATGTGATTTTCAGCAGTTTTTTAATGGCTAATATAGCTGAATTATGAAAACATGAGGTAGGAAGAGACATTTCTGGGCAAGGTCTGAAAGGAAACACTCAGTTAAATTCTGGAAAATGACTGAGGTATTTCCAGAAAAGTCTAGAGCAAATTTTGACTGTGGAAACTGGAGGTGCCCAATGGCTATGACCGGGAAACACTCTTGAAAGGACACCTCAGCTTCCTAACTGTACAGGGAGAAAATTAGCAGGGAGGCAAAGGGTTTCCCCATGACATCAGCAGTCCCTTCTTTGGACATTCTACTGTATCCTGGAGAGTTCTTGGCATCCCTTGTGATGTCACCAGTGTTGTAGTGACAACAAGTGCACTGAGCTCTCTCAGTCTGTGTTTACAGCAGATGTCCTTAGACATGCTGTCCCGACTGAGGAGACATTTTGGAAGAGCAGAGATGGATGTGACAGAAACAAGAGAGAGGCAGAAAGTAGCTGGCCTTTCATCTGAGAGTAATGAAGGACGAAGGAGGTGGTCTTGGGGAATGTGGAGTAAGTCCTGGGAAGGGGATGTTGAGCTTCCTGTCAGGGGTGTCCTGAGCTGGCCTTCTGAACACTTTGGGCACAGGAACTGGAGTCACTGAGAAGCAAAACAATTAACATGATTATCACAATACTTGAACATCAGGGATTTCAGAACATTAGTTTCTCCATCCCTTAAGGCAGGTGATGGCAAGGCCAAAGCAGGTATTTTCAAACACCAAGTCTTTACTTTTACTGGTTTTGTGGTTGTTACATGAGGACAAATAAGAACATCAAGACTCATAGAGGGTCTAACCTATGCCAAATAATGAAGGGCATCACCGCACTTCACTTCCATTGCTTTTCATTTCTTTCTTCTTTCTTTTCTTCTTCTTTCTTTCTTTCTTTCTTTCTCTTTCTTTCTTTCTTTCTTTCTTTTTAAGCTTCAGTGGCTATCTGACAGTAGTACCAGGGAAAGAATTGTGCCCTGGGCCATGTCCTTATGTTCTCACAACTCCTCTGACCTCCTCTCCCTGAGAGAACCCACCTTAGCTTTCTTTATCACCCATTATGGGTGGCAGGCATTTCTGTACTGTAACCAAACAGCTTTCAGTGTTGATACACTCAGACAATGAACCCTATTGCCATCTCTGGGTGTTTTGTTGTTTCAGTAGGGAGATTTGACCAGTGTGTTGACCATGGTCTCACCCTGCATGAACGTTAATCCAATCTACTGGCCTTGACTAACAGGGTAGGAGATCTGACCATCTCCAATCACTCAAGTTCTTGGCTTAGTTAATTTTCCATCTGACTTGTGAAACCACCAGACTAAGGGATCTAAAGTCAAGTTACACCTTGTAAAACTGACAATAATTGTGGAGAGGCTGTCTCTGTGGTCATCATAAGCATGTGTAGGGAGACAGTGGAAACACCTGGCTGCTTTCATCTCCTGGTCTCTATAGAGTGATGGGAGAGCTGAGATTCACTTAGGAGGCATCTCAAGCCTTAACCAACCTGTTTGTGGTGTCACTGGTTTCTAAACATGGTCTCCTTCTGTTTGATCTCCGGGTGTTCTGTCTAAACTCTATGCATTCTCTTGGGGCAATTTACTTATGTTCTTCTGCCTACAGTGGCTGGCAGACGGACTTCATCCCCTGCAACTGTCCTAAGCAAGAAACAGGCCAAGAAGGAAGAAAAGAGGCTGACCAAAGAGCTGGAGCTCAGTCACCAGGAGAGAAACGAGCTGAGAGACCGCTTGATCTATGTCACAGAGGGATCCATGAACAAGAGGTACTCATTGCTCTAAACGCTTTGGTGTCATTCTCACATCTGCAAAGTCACCCTTATCTCATCCTTTTAAGGTTGTGAGTTCTGGGAAGCGGTACCTCCACAGCGTCCCTGTGCCCAACTTTATGTCCCTAAGTGCTTCTTGGAGGAGAGGCTGAACCTGAAGCTTGGTCAGGAGTGAGAAGGGAAAGGAACTCTTCTGCTTCCTGCAATTGAAATGTTGAACTTTGGTCTGAGTAAAGAATTCTGGATGGAGGCAGTGGCGAGTGAGTGCCCAGCATGCATTTAGAAAGCCCTTGACAGGGACAGTGAGTTTGTGCTGAGGACACTTTGTACTTACCTGGAGCTTAACTGAGGGCTGGAAGGTCCTGGCAGCAACTGGAGGGGCCTGGTCCCAAACTGTTCATCTCAGTGCTTGACTAGAAGGCCTGAAGCTCATGCTTGTTCCTCTTTGACTGTGTGCCTTAGACTCTTAGACAGGAATGCTGAATGAATTTCTTCTAATTCTGATTGTGCTCTCTCTGTTGCTGGATCTCTCTCTTTCTCATTCTCTGATTCGGTTTCCTTTCCTTTTCCTTGTGTGTGTACACATGCATATGTGTGTGCAGACATAGAGTAGGTACATATTTCCTTCCACTCTTTGGGAACTAGGCTTCTGTGTTTTGGCCTGTGGATTCACCTGTATAACAGTTTAAAGGTGATGTGACTCCTGAGGTCTGGGAGCGCCTACTGTAAACAGCACTGTTCACTGCCTGTGTGGTGTCATTTGTCTGTACATTTGTATATCTTTGGCAGATTAGAAAACTATGTTGATGTCTGGTCTCATCTCCAGAACTATGTGTAATAAATGTCTCTACACTGTTAGTTATCTAGAATTTAGAATCCCTGTTTTGAAAGTAGGAAATATATAATCACAGGTTTCTGGTGAGCAAAGACCTGTGGCCTAGTCTCTTTAGAGCATAACTTGCTAGACATCCAGTTCAGGACAGCTGAGTGAATCCAGGGTGCCAGCGAACCCTCTATTGGGATGCCTAGCCTCTGCTGTCCTGGGGCCAGGATAACAAGTTTCCAAAGGTGGAGAAGATCCCAGTATGTAGAATGAAGAAAATGTCCTTCCAGGTTTGGGGTAGGACAGGACCCAGCCTGAGTTCATGGGTTCCTAAAAGCCCATGTTCATGGAGTTCTGTCTTCCTGGGGCCAGACCCTATTACAGGCTAGATCCCCTGTATGAAAAACTGAAGTTAAAGGAGAAGACGGTCATGTCATTTCTGCACAACATAGAGAAAGACAACATTGAGTTCAGTGAGAACTTCCAGGAGCACAAGAAGATTAACTTCTATAGGTAAGTACAGGTCATGGAGGCTACCCGTTGTGGAATGGCCATTTCTACATTCCTTTGATTCTGGAATGGAGAGTCTGCAGGTCTGATTCTATCCCTTCTGCTTTTTAGCCATCAGTGTTACTTGGGCCTTTTGGACTCACTTTCTTCAATCTGTAAGAGAACAGTAGCCCTCTCAGGGTTATCCAGGCAACCTCAGGAGCCTCTAGATAGCAAAATGAGAAGGTTCTTATGCTGAATATCTGGGGCTCAGGCAGAGTTTTACAGATGCAATTGTGAGGGAACACATGGATAGAATGCCCTCCCCTTGGTTCTCCTGACCTACATTGAGGGTATTTGCACCCCACTAATTGATGATGTTGCAATACACTGGGCTGTCATGGAGGTCCCTCTTTCTTTTGGAGAGTCAGATAGATGGAGATATCTCTTTCTTTTGGAGAGACATCGAGCCTTACTGGTGTTTGGACTGTAGACATGATTAATTCTTACCTGCATCGGCTGTTTGCTGTTTGTGCAGCTGTCATGGATAGATTGAAGTATATTGTACTAGGTCTTCATGGGAACCTGGGTACTCGTGGCCTCTCTCTCAAGGGTCACACAGGAAGGAGAACAAAACCCTGAATCAGCCTGGCTGTAGCCCAGAAGCTTGAAATACCCAAGATTCAACTCACAGACCACATAAAGCTCATGAAGAATGACGACCAATCGGGGGAGGGCTTCAGTCCTTCTTAGAAGGAGTAACAAAATACTCAAGGAGCAAATATGGAGACAAAGTACAGGACAGAAACTGAAGGAGGGGCTGTCTACAGACCATTCTACCTGGATATCCATCCCATGTGCAGTCACCAAAGGTAGACATTGATGTGGATGTCAGGATGTACATGCTGACAGGAGCCTGATATAGCTGTCTCCTTAGAGGTCTGCAAGAGTCTGACATATTCAGAGGCAGATGTTCACAGCTAACTATCAAACTGATCATGGGGTTGCCAATAGAGAAGTAAAGGGAAGGCGAAGGAGTTGAAAGGATTCAGGACACCATGAGGAAAGCAACAATACCAACCAACCAGAGCCCCCAGGGTCTAAACCACCAGCCTGGGAGCACTCCCATGGAGGGACCCATGGCACCAGCTATATATGCAAGGGAGCTATATATAAGTGGGAGAAGAGATCCTTAGTACCATGAAGGCATGGACGTTGTGTGTGTGTATGGGGGGCGTATTTGAGGGTGGGGAGGTGAGGTACCTGGGAGGGTGGGTGGGGGTACACCATCATAGAGACAAGAGGAGGAAAGAAGGCAAAGGGAGTTCCTGGGAGGGAGGGGGGAAAATGAGGTAAGGGGAAAACATCTGAAATGCAAATAAAATTTCCAATAAAAAAAAAAAAAAGGAAAAGAGTTTTGGTTGAAATTTTGTTTTTCATGGTTTTGTGTTTTGTTATGTTATTGGGATATTACATGTTCTTGTTATTGATTTTCATTTTGCAAAGGATTTTCACAGTTTGTATTAACCTTCATATTAAAACTTGTTTTTTACATTTATTTCTTAGGAATAAAAAGTTGATTTGTGACTCTTGACTCTTTTTTTTAATTTTATTTAATCTTTCTTTTATACTCCAGCACATTTTCACTTTTACTTTCTTTATCCCTCTCCTTGTTCACCCTCTGATTGTTCAACATACTGTCCTGCTCCCTGTCTGTCTCCCCAAAAATGTCCCTAACCTCCCCCCAATCCCTACTCCACCGAACCTCCCCATTCCTTGGTGTCCTTTGAGGGTTAGGTGCACCTTCTATGACTGAATTCAGACCTGGCAGTCCTCTTTTGTATACGTGTTGAGGGGCCTCATATCAGATTGTTTACGCTGGCTGATTGGTGGTCCAGTGTCTGAGAAATCTCTGGGGTCCAGGTTATTGAGACTTCTGGTCCTCCTACAGGGTTACTCTACTCCTCAGCTTCATCCAGCTTTTCACTAAGTGAACTACAGGGATCAGCAGCTTCTGCTCATTGGTTGAGTGTAAATATCTGCAACTGATACTTTCAGGTGCTTGTTTGGACTTTCAGAGGGCAGTCATGATAGACCCCTTTTTGTGAGCACTCTATACCCTCAGTAATAGTGTCAGTTCTCAGGTCCTCCGCTTGAGCTGGGTCCTCCTTTGGGTCTGTTGCTGGACCTTCAGGCAGACTGATGATCATCTCAGGCTAGAACTCTGTCTAGGCTGCCTGGCTCTGGACTGGTGGTTGTCTCCGGATTTCTCCTTGCCTGGTCCTGCCTATGTTGCCCGATTCAGAAGTTTTCTGTCTAAGGCTTATTTCTAACCATGGTCCACTGTAACAGGCAGGTTGTCTTGTCTCCAGCTTGCTTCCCACCACTGAATCCAATCTAGACCTACACAGAACTAGGTCATTTCAGGATCGCTTTTTACAGGGTGCTTTAGATTCTTTTTCCCCCTTTCATACTTTCTAAATTTACATTTCAAATATGATCCCCTTCTCGGTTTTCCCCACACCAC
>JAJTUV010004203.1:0-26181 GCA_021653895.1 Mastomys natalensis | reverse complement strand
TGATGCTCCTCATCTTGATTTTGCTTTTTCTGATAATATGACCTCCTTTGATTTGTTTTCTTATCTTTGCTTGTCTCCCACACTCATACCTTCAACCCTATTTATTTCTCTCACAGTCAAAAAATTTTCCCTTTTTAACCAGCATATAGTAAAAGCATTGATAATTTCTTAGATATTGAAAAAATATGTGTTAGTGTATGTGATGTGTAGTGTATGTGTATGTTTGTGTATGTGTATGTGTATGTGTTGTGAGTGTAGTGTATGTGTGTCACCAGTGCCATGGAGTCTAGAGATGGCACTGGATCCCCAGACACTGAAGTTATATATGGTTGTAAGCCACTTGAAGTGTATGCTGACAATTAAATTCGGGTTTTCTATGAGCACAGTATGTGCTCTTAACTGTTGCACCATCTTTCTCCTTAGACCTAAGAAATGCGTTCTTAGTACTAACAAGTCTACCTTTAGTTGGAGGGTTTGGACTGTTTATGTGCATGTGGAGATAATGGAATTTAATTTCTGTTATGTTCCCACTTGTTTTTTTTTTTCCTTCCCTCTGATTTTCTGCATCCATGTCCTTGTAGGCTCACACATAATTTTCAGCATCCTATTGACAGCTCAGTTGCTGTTCCAGCTCTTACACTACTGCCTTTCCATTTCTGGGAGCTGATCTAGGTTTTGACTCAGTTTTATCCTGTGGTGAAGAGAACTTGGATAGTGCAGGTCCACTTAAACCTCCCCGGTTGTAATGGTTAGCTTGGATGGTTCACTTGACGCACCTAGGTAGGGAGTTTTAAACAGAAATGATCTCATTTAGGCTGACCTCTGAGCAAGCCTGTGAGGAATTTTCTGAATGGAGTTATTTGGAGGTAGGAAGGCCTTCCCTGATGTGGGTGGCTCAGGTTTCACAGGCTGGGTTATCAGCATGAAAATGTTAGAGAGTAACCTGCATACTAGCATGCAAACACAGATTCATCGCTCTCTGCACTTGACTGTGAATGTATTGTTTGGCTTCAGGCATCTGCTGCCTTGACTTCCACACAATGATAGACTAGAGGTTGTATGTGTGTGTGAATGTGCACTTGCACACATGTGTATGTATGTGTGTTGTGTTTTGGTTTGTGGGGGTATTTTGTTTTGTTTTATTTTGTTGGTGGTAGTAGACTTTCAGAGGCTGATTTTGATTTTTGGGGAGTGGGTGGGAATATTTCATCACAGAAATAGAAAAAAAAACTAAGACATCCTCATTATATGACATCTATGCTATAGCATATATTAATGTAATAAAATGCACATCCAGTCATCAATTATATTAAATATGCTAGATTTTTGTCATTAACGTTTTAAGACGAGATTTTAAGTAGGAAGAAGTCTTATTGAGGAGAAGGTGTCAAAGGAGTGGGAGAGAGATGAGGAAGAGCAATGAGGAGTGGGTGTATTCAAATAAGTTACATGCATTTGTGAAATATTCAAAAGTAAATACAAATTTAAAGAAAATAATAGAAATGTATTAATGACTACATTATAAGTGATTCATCCATCTTCTTTGTAAAAATAGCTTAGGAACATTGATATGTTCTCTTTTTACCCCCACACATGTCAAGTCATGCTTTTTATTCTTTTCTGGAGATCTTTGCTTCTATCCATACCCTCTTAGACCTAAGGGATCTTCTTTAGTTTCCTGGGTTACAGGCCTAATATTGACACATTGGCTTGGCTTAGGGTGAGATGTGTCCTGACTTTACCGGTTTTGGAAATTTGGCAGCTTTCTGGATATAGAATCTTGTTTTCTTTTATCCATTGTTGCTGGTCTTCATCCCTACATTGTGTCCCATAAGAAGCAAGCCTAATTGTGTCTTTGTTTCTCTGTGATTATTGCCTCTTCTCAAGTTGCTTTTAATAGATGGTTAATCTTTTCTCAGTTTCAGTTGGCTATGATGTGCTAAGTGGATTTTCACTGCAATCACCCCATTGGAGTTTGCAAGCTCTTTGGATTTCTTTCTCACCAGATTTGAGACTATATTTTAGTTTCATTAGTTATTTGCTTTGTTGGTGTTTTGTTATTAGAGATGGGGGTCTCCCTGTTTAACCCAGACTGGTTTGAAGTCATTCCTGCTGATTCAACCTACTGAGATTTAGGATTGCAGATGTGTGCAATACATGTTGGCTTACTTGCTGGTTGGTTGTTTAACAACTACAATAGTTCTCATCTAATAACTCCCAAATCTGCTCTGTTTTCTACATCTGACTTTTTTTTAGTGAAACAGAACTTTGTCACATAAAATAAGCCTACCAGTTACTTAGTGTAAAACATACATCCTAGCACCGGCAAGCCAGTGCACATCATCACATAGTATAATTTGCATAATGATGGGTTTAAAGTCATTAAGAAAACCTTAAATCTACTTAGGATTAAAGGCATTGGTAATGCTATCTTAAAATTTTTAGAATCGTGAACTTAAAAGCGGATCGTGAAATCACTAAGCTCCAGGGATCTGTTACATGGCGAGTTTCCTCAAGGGATAAGTATGAATCACTTTAGAGAGTCACCTCTCCGGATTACCTATTACCTTCGCTGAAAACATCAGCTCCCTGGAAAGAAGTTGTAAAGTCTTAATATTAAAAAATGATGAAAAAGCAGATGGCTCTCTGTACTGGAATCACTGAGTACTTAGGCTCCCTCTCTTTGATGTCCAAACCTGTTACCTGGTGATACTTAGGCTACCCTAGGTCAAGAATAAAGAGTTAGAGGGGAAGGGGAGGGGGAAAGAGGAAGAAAAGGAGCCAAGATGGAGAGGAGATAGAAAAGAGACAGAAACAGAGACAGAGACAGAGAGACACAGAGAGAGGCAAGAGAGAGAGAGAGAAGAGACAGGAAGAGAGAGTGAGAGGGGAGAGAGAGAGAGAGAGAGAGAGAGAGAGAGGGGGGTTTCCCTTCTATGGTTTGTTTTCTAAGTTACTCAGTGTAATGAAAGGCTTTAATTAATACCAGATGCCAACCACAAAGGATTATCCAGGAAGTACTGTACATCCCTGAATCCTAGCCATCCTTCTGCCTTCTCTCCCTCTGCTCTGATGTGCCTACCTCAGTAGTATGAAAAATGAGAGTTGGCAAAGCATTCAGTGTGGTACATTCTTCAGCATCCTCCTGAGAAGACATCCTAACCTGTCCTTCAGGGACAAATATGACCCCACATCTTCTTCATGGAATGGACTTATGTTCTTGTCAATCAATGGCTATCCTCTTTGACAGAACAGACTGTAAGGATATGTAACAGCAAAGCTTTTGCAGAGAGCTTTTGTTGTGCATTTCCTATTGGTAGTGATTTTGCCAGTTCTCCTGCGTTGTTAAACATGGCTTACACCCTGTCTTCTTTCTTCTGTAGGAAAACCTGGTTCTGTTTGCAGCAGCCCAGCATCCAGCATCTGGAAGTCTTACGTGAACTACATTGATTCCATGTTGTTGGATGGATTCTTTCTTGCCATTGAGTGTTCTCTCAAATATCTACTGGAAAACACTGGTACCTATCAATTGATTGCTATAGACTATGATGGGGCAGATAGCAGCCACAATTTGTGCTGTGTTTAGAGTAAAATATAGTTGAGGTTAGCCAAAGTGCTGGGTATTTTACGAGTGATGGAGAGTAAATTAGCAAAATTGATTCAAAGAGAAAAGATGCTTGACTCTAAATATCACATGACACAGCAGGCTGAAAGATCATAAGGCCCATGTCAAAAGCAAAATGAGAACTTCATCAAAATAAAGGTCCGGGGGAGGAGGGAGTGACTGGAGCTGAGCAGAGGGAAGTGGTTACTAAGGATACCTTCCTCCACACTTGACTCGTGGGCAGATGAGGAGATGTTCTGTGCCTTCAAGCTCTGCATGTTCTATCGCTGTGGCCTTTGAGAAAACAGAAGGTTTGAAGTAGCTAGGTAAAGTGGGTGAAAATGTGTAAAAAGGAGACAAAGAAGCAAGGGAGAAGACAACTCTCAGAAGGAAAAGAAATGTTAAGAAGGTAATGAACTGTCTCTGAAGCTATTAGAAATAGGTAAGGGCTTTGAATTAGGATAGACAAACTACGGTAAGGTGCCCAAAGTCAAAACTCTTATAGCACTCAACTTGGCTACTAAGTGGTGAGATAAAAAGGGCAGAAAGGTTCAAGACTAAAAATTAAATTAGAACCTTCGCCATTCTGGTAGATTCTGGGTTGTCTAACAAGGATCATATTGAAGAATCAGTCAAACTGTACCAGCAAAAGAATATTGAAGGCAGAGGTTCAAAGTGAGATGGGGATTTAATGTCAAGTCCAACCAAGTACAGAAACTGAGTGCACAGATTCATTAGCGGGCCAACATAAATCCCAATACCCAGCCTGTGAAAGAGGGTGCCCAAGTTGAAGATGCAAACAGGAACAGTATTCAGCTCAATATGTCTGCAATAAAACAACGCATGGCATCAGTAGCTGGAAATGTTACCTTTAGGGATCAGGGCTGCTCCAAGTGAAAGAAGTATGGCAATAACTCTGGGATGTTAGTTTCTAGAGTGTGGGGCATGAACCACAGAGCTGATGCTCAAGAAGTAGCTCTTAGCTACCAACATGGCAGCTCTCTCCTTATTGAATTGGACAGACTTCTCTGATGTTGGAAGTTTGGGCACCCTCCCACTCAGTCCTCTACTAGACCAGGATAAAGACACAGCCATTTCATAGGCAGTGTCCACAGATGGCGTCTCGGTTAGTGACTCCACCCTTGACTAGTGGCTATCTGACTTTGATACGGAATGGCTTGTGTGCCACTTTCCCTCTGATGGAAGATGAGATTGTAAACAAAAGGATGGAGAGGAGCTGGCAGTGTTTCTCGAAGATCACCAGCATCACGTTCCCTCTATGGAGACTAGAAAAACAGAAGAATACTTTTCTTCAAATATAGCCTTTCAAAATTCTATGAATGGTAAATATTTTGTAGCAGCACAGGGACTTTATAGTCTCCTAAGCTGAAGCATTATAGGTAAAAATTTAAGCCCAGGTGTGGAGGTAATATCTGTAATCTTAGCAACTAGGAGGCTGAGGCAGGAGAAATGTATGTCTGGGGGCCACGAGGGGCCTACATAGCAAATTTTGAGTCATCTGGGGTTACAAAGAAGTAACATGTATCCAAACAACGAATACACACACAACACACCACACACAACACACACACACATACACGTCTTACGATAACTGGCTAGATGAGGAGCACAAAGTGGTCCATTTTAATCATTTTTGCCTCCCTAAGTAGGAGTAAGTCTATGTCTTTGCTGGCTTCCTTGTCAAATCTGCTCAAATCTTGCATAAAGAGCAGATTACATGCTACCTACCCCACCAAGAAATACCCCCACAACTTGCTTCTAAAGGACTGGCTTGTAATCCATTGAGGAAACTGGCTGTTTCCCTCCTGTAATAATGATGTCTGCATTTTATCTGATATAGAGATTTACTTCTCAGGCCAGTACATGTGACAAAAAGTCTCATAGCCCTCCAATATTCTTCTGAATCTTGTAAATGCTGTAAACCACATACAGATTTATTACTAACATACTACCTTGCAGTGATGCACAACACACTGTGACTGCACACTGAGCACCCCTGACCAAAGATCTAGAATCCAAAATGCTCTGAGATACTAACCAAGCTCTAAACATTTTGATTTTAGACCATTTGAGATGTTGGATTAGGAATGTTCCACAGGCAGTCTCTGCTGCCTGATGCTCTTGTGCCCAAGCACTTCAGACAAGTGATGCCCAACCTATTCAGATGAATTCCATAGGTCTTATTGCTCTTTGTATTGTTTTTTTTTTCTTTTAGCTCTCCCAGAGATCAAACCTGCAAGACTATTGGTAAAGTTGTCTCCTTTAGGTTAAAATATGCTTGTTGAAACTCTCCTGAGTCCCAAAATACATACTCATATTTAATGCCTGTGGTTTTGAAAATAAGATCTTAGTCTTAAATGGGGTCTTTGAGGACCTTGTAGTTTTTAGTTAACATGAATGGCCAACCTATAGTAACCAAGCTCCATCCAAAATGTGGCTTAAGGGATAAAGAAGCCCACCGACATCAAGTAATAGTCCATAAGAACTGCATTTTTGTGGCAAGTCGCTCTGATCCTGAAGCGCTGCTTCCTCTGAGGCCTTGGCCTCATTTTATCTATGGTTGAGAGAGTCACATCACATCCAAGCTGTAGTCTATGGAAAGGGGAGAAGGATATACAGCAAAGGCAGGACATATAGCAAAGGCACACCTGCCCCTCTGGGTCCCTTCCCACTTCATCCTAGTAGGAATAACATCACTACATTATAATGCTATGTAGAACTGGGGACTTTGGTTACACACCCAGTTTAGCTGGTTTTCTAGGCAATAAGAAGGCATTGGTTCAGTCGGAAGACTCCTTTGCCCACACTGTCTAACCCACAACTCTCTCCCACTGTTTCTACTGTCAAAAGATGCATGATACTCTGTGGTTACTGATAAAACTTTAACCATTTGTCTTATCCATAGAACACTGTGCTCCATGCTATATTTTGACTTAAATCTAGCAAGGCAACTTTGTCCAGCAAGTAATCAGGAATCTGTGAATTATTTATACTGTTTTTAAAATTTTTATCACCGCAAGACTACAGAATTAAAGTAAGCCCCATGTTTATAGAAAAGGAACAGAAAAAATTAGGATTGTAGCCTTTTGCTGTTCATTCCTGTATGAATGTGGGTAGGCAGAACCCCCCCCCCCCACTCATGAAATGGACACTGGTGGGATTGTGTCATTGGAAACTCAGTTTCTTCTTCAGGAAAAGCAGCATCAGCCCAAGACAGGGGTGTTAAGAATGTAAAAGGGAATTTTCTGTTCTATGGCTTGGGTTGGATGGTCACTGGAGTGTGCTCTTCAAGGACAAGACAAGAAAAGTAAATGTTCTGTAACACCCAGGAGAGCACCATACAAGAACAGGTTCATTCAGAATGTCAGCAGTTCCCTGTGGTGAAACACAAGGCTGGCCCCTCCCCTCTATAGGCAAAATTTACATTTGTGTTTTTCTGCACTCTAAAGAAATGTCTTGAGTCCAGGTTTTAGGAAATGGTGCCTTGTCCGCTTGCCCTGCTCACCATCATTCTGCTGCTTTGTTTTCCAGAATGCAAGCCTGGACTCACCCCAATATTTGAGGCACAGCTCAATCTTGTCACCCCAGAATTAGTTTTCCACCCTTCCCTGGACTGTGGGGTGAAAGGAGGCTTATATGACATTGTCCAGAGTCTCATCACTAGCATCTTTGCTGTGCCATCCCTGGTGCCCCGACTTTCCCCACACAGTGGCTCTCCTCACTATCAGGTACTGGAACAACAATCATCTGCCCTCCTCCACATCTGGGTGATTCCACTAAGCACCAGTGTAACCTCCCTGCCATTGTCCTCACTTCCCCAGGGTGACCTAGAGGACATGGCTGACTTAGCCCGCCTGCGGACTGTGCTCATGGAGAGGGTGCAGAGTGTGATGAGCCTCTGCTGTGGCTATCGGAATACCCTTGGCCAGTATTCTTACCTGTACGTGGAGGATAGGAAGGAGATCCTTGGTCAGTTTCTGCTCTAGGGCATGTACTCACGCCGAAGAGATAGAAGCCCACAGCCGAAGATGGCATCCCAGAGAATCCACCCCTCCTCCATCACTTCAAAGACCAGATAGACTCCTATGAAAAGCTCTATGAAGAGGTGGTCAGCCTGGAACCTACCAAGGTGTTTGACGGCTGGATGCGAGTCGATGTGAGACCCTTCAAGGCATCTCTGCTGAACACGATAAAGAAGTGGAGCCTCATGTACAAGCAACATCTGTTGACTTTGTCACTAACAGGTAACACCACTGTCTTGGCTACCTACTGCATCCCAGGCTACATAGATGCTTGCTTGGAAACCTCTTTGTATCCTCCCCCTTCCTCCCCTTCGCTGATTCATTGATTAAATTAAAACAGCTGGTTGGCATCTCTAGCATGATAATTTCAGCCCTGTCACTTCCTTTGTGCACCAGATAATGGTCTGTGCAATTTTTTCATGTGGTGCTCAGTGGGTGAGAGGCACCTAGTAAATGGTAAATGACATGAGGGACCGTAGTCACAGATCTAACTCCCTTCACAACTCTGACGGTGGAATCTAAGCCTTGGAGGCAGAGGGGGACTAAGTTTATCTTAGATTTTATTTCCTATCACTTCACCCTTGCTCTAGATCCTCTGGTTATGCAAGATGGAAGTCATTAGAGCTGCAGACTCCTGTGTGCCTCTCTGTGCCATGCTAATAACATCATACATAGAATCTGAATGACCCAGACTACCTAGAACACTGTATCCTCTAATCTGGAGCACTGTTCTCTGCATAGAAAAATCTACCTACTTGACAGTCCCCTGGTCATTGCATCTTAGTCATGGTCCCTAGAATCTCACCATCGTCTCCACTCTAAATCTTGAGAAATGTTTATGTGCAGAAAAGTACAGCCCCTCTGTCTGATGATAGCCTCTGGTGTGCCAGATGACTTTACAAGGAAGCCAGCTTAGCCCCACTCATGAACAGTGCTGAAGTTGCACTAATTGGTCTAGAACACTGTGTAGAAAGAAGAGAGCAAAACTGAGGATCACCTACCAAAAAGAAATCCAAGAGACTGCCAGGGTGGTACTCCAGCAGACACAGAGACTTTGAAAAGTCTTATGGGATGATTTTCATAGGGTCAACAGGGTTTCTTAGGAAGCAGCAGCCAGTTTTGGTACATTCAGAAAGCTTTTGCTAACCAAGGATCTGGAAGCAAGAGAAAGAATTGCTGGTGGGTGGTTTGGTGCTGACAAATGCCTGTAGAAAAAGCATTACAAAGGGAAGGCTTTATGGTCCTCCATTGGTAGATCTGGTAACCTATAAACACTGGGCACATTTTTGATGTATAGTTTGTTTGTTTTTTTTAATTAGGGTGAGAACAGCATATTACAAACTGTGTTTGTTGTAGTTTTCAAGCAGGAAGACACCTGCCATGCTACATGAGTCTGTGCAGGGAACATTTGTGTTGGGCAAGGAAAGGGGAGATAGTGGGTAAGAGCCCCTATTGTGGTTTCTGGGGGAAGGAAAGGGTGAGGCACACAATTCACTAGGATTGGTGTGACTGAGTAGTTTTAGTAGGCTCTGGAGCCCAGGACCATCCCAAGGATGATAGGGACAGAGGAACATGGCCAGAATATAGGAGCCTGGTATAAGAGGTAGACTCTGAGATTGGTTTGTGTATGAAAGATGAGCTTGTCATTCAAGAAAGCTCTTTGAAGGTGGGCTCTTCCTCCACACAGTAGTCCCTTAAGGGCTGTAAGATTATCATATGTGACAGAATAAAAAACACTGGTTGTTAAGCATGGTGATTGAGCTAACATGGACATAGATTCAGGGATCCTTACAGTTGGTTTAAAAGGATAAACCCCACAGCAGAACAGTTAGGAGATCTGAGCTCTTGCCTTTAACCCTACTTCCTTGTTTCTGAAAATAGACAATGCAAGGTGGTTTCAGCTTAAACACCAAGTCAGTGATTCTGCCTACTTTGCAAGCCTTAAGGAGAGTATTTTATTGTGTCATTGAAAACCAGATAAAAATAGAAATAATAAGAAAAGGAATAAAAACCATTTATTACTGAATGTCTACTGTGTTCTAGGAAATAGGTGATTTTTGCCTTTTTTAAGTGGCCTGGATGGACCACATTTGCCTTACATGTTATGCATGCCACTTGCTGTCCAAAGTCTAGCCCTCTGTTATCACCCCAGTTAGCTGGGATGACTCTAATCTGACTCAGTCTTAGAGAGGTCCAATCTACTCCTTCTTGTGCCTTTCAATAGACGTAAGTCTTTAGCAAACAAAACAAAAACAAAAGCCCCCCTGTTACCCTGCCCTCTTTCTACCCCTAACTGAAACCTGGTTGTCCTATTAGGAAACTGATGCTACAACACCCTCTGAGATGGAGGCTGACTCTTCTGTGTCTTTCTGAGCACTGGGTCTAGGATAGAAGCACTTCCTGCTGTTACCTGATGCTGGCGAGCCACTTCTCCTCTATTTCCTCCCAACATCATAGTGCCACCGAGGTGATTATCAGACAGTCCCAACTGCCACTCATCCTTGCTAAAGCCACCTTGCTAAAGCTCTAACTTATTCATTCTCAGCATCAGGCTCATCCTTTCCCATCACCCTAGTGACCTTGCATACCCTTCGAGTCTCCAAACATCTGACATGTTCTGTTGACTCTTACATGCCCCATCTCTCTGCCACACAGCTACACCTGTTTGTATGCTTTGCTCCCAGCAAGGGAGAGAAAGATAGGGAAGTAATTATTCTCTACTTAAAAGCTCAGGGGTAAGCATTCCATTTTCTGACCACACCTGGTATATTTCTGCCTCACTTATTTGGCAGCCCCACCGTGAAGAATTCTTCAGACCAATCAGAATTTCCAACCCATTGATTCCACCAGCTTCTCAGTATCTGTCAGTTCACCACAGCTTCCCACTCCCACCCTGAAAAATCCTGACTCTATTTAAATCTCCACATCTGCACCTGAGCCATTTCTCTAGCTGAAGCCAAAACGAACTCTTCTTCTGACCAGCCCCATATTCAGAAAGGTAAAGTACCTGCTTGTAGAAGTGTCTCCACATACCTACATATATTCTTAATGCTTTCATCTCTCCCAGACTCCCTTATCTTTATTCTCCACAAACTCCGTAAGTTTTGCCAATATTAGCAATGATGCTGTAAGCAGTGTTACATGCACATATATGCATGCAATATATGTATGGGTAGGCATTCCTTTAGTATATCTACATATGGGCAGAGTCGCTGGGTCAAGGGCAGCTCAGCTGTGGTAAAGCTACTCTGAGATAGAGAATAGCCTTGTGTGAGATTCTCTGTGTCCCAGCATCCTCAGCACCTCTTGGTCTGTTTCATTCTGGACTCTTCTGTGGGAGTGCCATAGTATTTCATGGAGCACTTTACATTACTTTGATCAGAAATAGATGGCTCATCTTTTCATATCTTTAGCAACTGTTTTCTTTCGTATCCTATCTTTCCTTTTCTGTTGAACTTTATTTTGCATTTGTTGCTATTTACTTATATGTTTTAGCTAGAGAGATGGCCCAATTGTTAACACCACTTGCTGCTCTTGTAGAGGACCAGGGTTTGGTTTCCAGAATGCACATAGTGGCTTGGTTCACAATTACCTAACTCCAGTTCCAGGAAATCTGATGCCTTCTTCTGGTCTCCACTGGATACTGCGTATGTGGTGCCTGTGTATGTGTGTGTGTGTGTGTGTGTGTGTGTGTGTGTGTGTGTGTGTGTGTGTATGGCACCCATGACTCATAATAAAACTCATAAATACAGCACATATACACACATAATTAAAAATAAAATCTTTTAAAAAGTTACTTATATATGTGTGTTACATATATATCTATGTGTGACATTTTGCTAATTTATATAGAACATGAATATACAACTACCCAATACAGTCTCTAGTTTTGTGGCCTATCTGCCCCCTTCATTTACAGGCAGCCATCTGTATTTATATGGTCTACAGTACAGAACCAAACCACCTCACATCAAAACTATATTTGAAAAGCTGCATTTGAACTGAACATCGACAGTCTTTGTCATTGTGTGCTAAAACAAAATAACATAACAACCATGTACACAGTGTTGATGTTGTATGAGGTACTCATAAATAACCAGGGAGGAATGATTTGAAGTACAGGGTAAGATTTGCACAGGGAAGAGGTAAATACCACCCTGTTTTACAGAAGGAATTTGAATGTCTATGAATTTGGTTGTAGAGTGCAGTTTCTACTATATGCACCTTAAGCTCTAGGTGGACCATACTACCAGCCCCACCCAGGTTCCTTCAGATCTGCAGATAAACACACACACACACACACACACACACACACACACACACACACACACACACGTTAACTTATTTTTTAATATGCTTTAGCTCAATGGCTGGACTCTTCTAAGTCTCTCTTGACTAGCCTATCCTTCTCTTCACTCCCAGCTCAACACCTCTAACTCTGCTCTCAGCTTTAGTTGCTCAGGTATCTTTACTCCTAGTTCAGCACCCTAAATCTTCCCTTAGCTTAGTTGTTTCTAATTTCCTGCCTGCTACCCCAGGCCCATTTGAGGAAGCAGCCGATGGTCACTCTGCCCACAATCTCACAAGGCTGTGGCACATGTGCGTGTGTTTCATCTGCAGATTCAAGGGAACCTGGTGGGGCAGGTAGCATGGTCCACCCAGAGCTTAAGGTGGGGTAGTAGGAACTACATACTACTGCCAAATTCCTAGACATCCAAATCCCTTCTGTAAAACAGGGTGGTATTTACCTCTTCCCTGTGCAAATCTTACCCTGTTCTTCAAATCATCCCTTCCTAGGTTATTTATGAGTACCTCATACAAGGGATCTTTCTCCTTCTAAAGCATGGCAAATCTTTCTCTCCTTCCTTGTGTCTGCTAGCCTGCCTGGAGGGTTGGGGCAGGAGGGGACTGGAAGTCCCACCTATTCCACCTAGCTTTTTGGCTACTAGCATCTTTATTGATTGATCAAGAACCAATTGGGGAACAGGACCTTCAGGGTTCATAGGCAGATTCCTGATCAGAGCACCAGAACTACCACCTATATCTGATATTCACAAGTGATCCTGAAACCAACAACCCACCATGTAGATAGAAGGATGATTGTGTTTAGTAAACAATTTCTAGATTCAGCCTTGTCAAATACATCTATCTTCTGCATTGGTTCTTTTTCTCTTGTCTGGTTGAATAAATTCTCTTTCTACCTGGAGATCCCAAGGGTACTCTCTTATAGTCTAAAAGTTTTAGAACATTCTTTCCCACATTAAATAGATCATTGTTTCATGAATATGACAAAACCTCAATTACTGTAGCTTTGTAATAAATCTTGATATCTAATGGTCTCCACCCATTCACTTTCATTAAAAATGTCTTGATAGTTCTTAGCCATTCTTTTTTATATAAAATTTATCTATCATTTTGTAAAAGAAAGGGGCCATTGCAATTTCTCATTAAATCTGTACCAACCATAGATGAGTTTTGGGGGATGTTGTTTATATAGCATTAGTGTCCCTGGTAAGGATGTGATTTTTTTTTTCCACTCTTGCCACTATTGTTGCCAAGAAAATTGTATAATTCTTACCTTTAAGTTAGTTCACAGGTGATTTTGTTAAGATTACTCTTCAGTATGTTTTGGTTCCTAGTTAAAAATAATTTGAAGTCATAATCTAGGTAAAAAATATAATATTTTAAATATACCAATTGCTTTTTCAAGACATCTTGCTAAATTTACTTAATAATTCTAATAAATGACTTGTTGACTCTCTAGGGTTTACTATGTATATAGCCACACATACAGATTTTATGATTTTCATTTCTTTTTCTCCAATGGTTGTGTTTATCTCCATTTCTTATTTTACTATACTGGCCAGGGCTTCATGTTTATTGAAACAGGTGTGTTTGATAGGTACACATTATGACCCTGACCTTGAAAAGAATTTTACCAGTGAGTTATATTTGGTGTGTTGTGTGTGTGTTAGTGTGTGTTGCACAGATGGTGCATATGTTTGTGTGGGTATTTGTGTGTGAATGTGCATGTGAGTGTGAGTGTGTATAAATAGGATATGTATATATGTATGGAGTATGCAGTGTGGTGTCTGTGAAAGTGTGTTTGTGAGTGAGTGTGGTGTGCATATGTATGTGTGTATGTGCATATGTGTGAATCCTCCTAATTGATCAAGAATTCCTGTCATATTTCTAACTTGTTAAGAGTATTTAGTGTAAATGCAAATATAATCTTTTCAAGTGCTTTTTCTAAGTACTCCATAATAATTCTGTTTAATCACTCAAAATGTTCAGCCTAGAACATTGTGTGATTTCTAGTATCAAGTCAACCTAGCATTGCTAGGGTAAATGCATCAGAAAGTGTCAGTTCTGACTTATCCCTGGGTTGAGCTTGCCTGCCAGGCCTTCCTTTGGTGCTGTAATTCCTGTGTGTGTGTGACAGTTTGGCCTCTTGTCTGCCTTTTCTTACTCTTTTTGTCTCATTTTGGATGAAGATTTTGGCAGCTTCGGAAGCAAGTTAGGGTTCAGTTCTCCTTGCTTATTCTCTGGGAGAGCTGTGTGATGTCAGGATCCTTTTGTCCTTGGGAGTTTGATTTAAATCTTTTATAAAGTCATTGGGGCTTGTAATTTTCTCTGTGTGAAGATGTTTAACTACAATTTCTTTAATGGTTATAAAGGTATGGATATTTTCTTGTCATTATGAAGTCATACTCTATAAATGTATCCATCACTCATTAGTTTATATTATATTACTGTCATGAAATGTATAGTTTCATCTGATCTCATCTATTCCAGCCTTTTGCATTTCTATTGATTTCTGATTGCTCTCTTTGGCTCCTCTCCTGATTAGTCTTACAAAGAACTACCTCATACACTCATTGATTCCATTGTTACAGTTTGACATTTATTTCAACAATCTAGTATTGTGTGTAAGTATTGCTTCCTTTGGGTTTATTTTCCATTTCTTAGCTGACTTAAGATGAATGCTTCATTTATTTTAAGTCCATGGCCTTTTTTTGAATGCTTTTAGTTTAAAATTTAAATCATAAGTTCCTTTCTGTATGGAGGTTTACCTACATGCCTGCCTTTCCTATGCAATAATTTCTTAGTGATCTACTTCTAAATAGTCAACATTCATCTTTTTTTTCCCTTTTTAAATTTTATTATTTTTTTTTTTGCTTATTACTTTATAACCCGTCCAGTCACCCCCTCCCACAGTCCTTCCCAATCTCTTCTTTTCTGAGTACCCCCTCCTCCTGTATCCCCCACCCTGCCACTTTAAGTCTCTGAGAGGCTAGGTGCTTCCTCTCTCAATGAGGCCAGATGAGGCACCCAGCTAGAAGACCATACCCCATATACAGGCTGCATGCTTTGGGATAGCCCCCACTCCAGATGTTTGAGACCTACATGAAAACCAAGCTGCACATTTACAACATATGTGCAGGGAGGCCTAGGTCCAGCCCATGGAGCTAGATCTGTGTAGACTAGGTATGCTCCACGGTTGGTGATTCAGTCTCTGAGAGCTCCAAGGGTTCAGGTTGGTTTACTCTGTTGATCAGCCCACAATCCTTCCGCCTATTCTTCTATAAGAGTCATCAAGCTCCATCCACTGTTTGGCTCTGGATGTCTGTATCTGTCTGAGTCAGCTGCTGGTTAGAGCCTCTCAGAGGACAGCTTGCCCCTGTCTGTTCTCAGGCTGGAGGTTTATATCCTGAGAGCTCTGGTTGAATCTTTGATACTCATTCTAAAAAGGACAAAAGCACCCTCACTTTGGTCTTCCTCCTTCTTCTTGAGTTTCATGAGGTTTATGCGTTGCGTCTTAGGTATTGTGTGCTTTTGGGCTAATATCCGCTTATTCAGTGAGTCAACATTCATCTTAATGGTGTTTGTTCCGATTGCTCTGTGCTTTACTTCTGAGTTGCACTGTGATATATATAATGACAAGTATTAGGAGCATGTTGATGTCTATCATAGGCACCACAGTCAGGTTTTGTTTTTTGGGGGGTTTGTTTGTTTGTTTGTTGCATGACAGGTAAAGAGAGTATGTTCTGTAATTGACATGATGCTCTATGCCCCTGCTATTTGCTCAAGCTTCTTAACTATTTTAGTGAAATCTTCTGTCTCCTGGCAGCTTTTTTATTTATTCTGCCTAATATATCAATTGCTGAGCTCACTCTGCTCACGGCTTCTGTTTTGAGGCTATCTAGACTATCTGCACTGTCTGTGGAACTCCGTCCCATTGCCCCATATTGTATGACTTTACAATACTTGGCTTGTTTTATATATCATCCTGTAAACTAAACCTTTAAGTGAATATCAGAGTCTTCTTCATCCTGGCTCTGCCCTTGTAGTTAAAGTCTGCTCTGCTGGACATGAACATCGCTAAGGCAGCTTGCCTCTGATTGCTACTTGCCTGGAGTATCTCATTATCCTTTGGCTTTCAATCTCGCCATGGAGTTACATTAGGAGAAAGTTTTATGATTGGCATAACTGAATGTTTAAAGTGCTTTTAGCATATTCACCTTTCATAGTGGGCTTTGTTCACTTCACTCACTGGGCTGTGTTTTAGTTTAATTCTAGCATTTTATTGGGTATGATTTGTTTTATTTTTACAATCCTTTCTCCTTTGCTTTTGAGTTGAACATTTTATTTTTCATTTCTATATCTCATTTTCCCCTCTGCTAGCTTCCCTGTTATACTATTGTGCAGTTCTGAAGACTGTTTTAACCAGCACTGCTAAATGGGTAAATGCATTGGTATTGTCACTCCTCTAAAAACCAGTGCAGAAGGTGGAAAATGGCCCTCCAGGCTAGAATACTCACTTAGCATATGCAAGTCCGACCTGATGCAATCGGATCCATGTTCCAGTGTTACACACACACACACACACACACACACACACACACACACACACTGCAAGAATGTCATTCTATTATTTATCCACCAGAATATACCCTTGCATTTTTTGTCATTTAGATCACTTTCCAACATTTCTTTAACCCTCTCAAATTGAATCTTATTCGAAGTATTACATAGTTTGTTATGCAGTGCTGGGGATCAGACCAGGCATGTACATGCCAGCAAGTGCTACACTATTGAGCCACATCTCTAGACCTCATTGTCTTGTTCTGTTTTATGTAGATCCATTCATATCCCAGGCCTTGGGTATATCCTCTAGCAGCTCCTTTAGAAGCAGTTGCCTTAGAAGGGTCTTTTGAAGGGACTCTGTACTTCATCTGAGCATACTTATTTTGCTCTTGTTACTTAAAAATTATGAAAAGAATTTTTAGAAAGTCAATTTTTTTAGATTGTTGAATATTATTTCAGGACTTATTTCATGATGCCCTGGCTTCTAGGATGTTTTTGCTGTAGTATAACAATACTCCCTTCTCTCCCTTCTGCCTCTTCTCCCTCCTCTGAAGATTCACACTGAAACATCTGTGGGGATTTCTTTATATGTATCTAACTGTGTTTGTTTGTTGGTTGGTTGGTTGGTTCGTTGGTTGGTTGGTTTTGGTTTGTTCTTTCATAATGGATGTTCACTGAATACTTGCTGAATTACAAATGTTCTTCACTTAATTCTCATAACAGCTAGTGGACAGGATGAGTCTTCTAATGTTCTAGGTAAGGAAACCAAGGCCTGAGAGGTTAAGTGTCTTGGCCATAGTCTAATAACTGTCACTGTGTGTGTGTGTGTTGTTGTGTGTTGTGTGTGTGTTGTAAGTAAAAGAGAGAAACAGAGAAGAGACACCACTTTGGAGGTAAGAACATATTTTCTGTATTTTGTGTTTTTGTTTTCTTTTGAGACATGTTCTCTCTGTGTAGACCTGCCTTTCTGGATCTCCCTATATAAACCAGTCTGGCCTCAAACTCACAGAGACCCATCTGCCTCAGACTCTCAACTGATAGCATTAAAGGTATGCACAACTATGCCCAGCCCTCATGTTTGCCCTTTTTAAAATGATTTTAAATTATTTCAGACTTAACAAAAGTTACAGAAATGGCATTAAGAGTCTCTGTTTATGCTTACTTTCCCCAAAAGAAACCATCTTATCTAGCCACAGTACATGATCAAGCACCATGAGTTGTCATTGATGAAGAAGTAATAACTAATCCATAGAGCTATCATGACAACATACATTGCCCACTCACATAAATTTTTCTGGTCCATGATCCTACCTAGCAGCACACATTGCATTCATGTGTCACATATCCTGAGGGGCCAGGGCTGCCTCATCATTCATAACCTGCACACTGGTGAAGAAAGCCACATTAATCACAGAACTAGCCCGTCCAAGTGCCAGGCCCATGGTGGGCTTTTGTGACAATGGCTCCTGTTAGAGATGTCAGTAGCCTTCCTCTAGAGGAACACAAGAAGATCAGCCCTGTGCTCTGTGTTCTTCCAGCCTGGCTGACCTTGATGCGTTCATAACAAGCACTGAAAGTGGTTTGCTCAAGAGAGTGGAGAAAGGAGATTTCCAAGGATTGGTTGAGATCATGGGACACCTTGTCACCCTTAAAGAGCGGCAGAGCAGCACCGATGACATGTTTGAACCCCTGAAGCAAACAATTCAACTGCTCAAGTCCTACGAACAAGAACTGCCAGAAACTGTGTTTAAGCAACTGGAGGTCAGTGCGTTTGACCATTCCTTACAAGGCAGAAGGAGAGTCTTAGGATTTCAGAAGGTGGGTAGGTAGGGTCAAAGTAAGTGAAGAATGGCTCTGTGCTGACTCCAGACACAAGGTCCTTGCCTTAGGACAATAAAGTATAATGCATGGGTAATATCTAGCATTTTAGAGAAATCATAATTACTGAAAATTGTAGTAGCAGAACTCATGGGGATACCAATTTTACCCCAGATTTAAATGTAACTGAACTCTTCTTGTTTTGAAACTTGATTTTTATAGTTAGCCCAGACTAGGGTTTATTTCATATGACAGCTCTTAGGTCACACTGCACCACTGAGGGGAGCCAAGGCAGGAACTCAAGGCAGGAACTGGAAGCAGAAGCTGAAATAAATACCATGAAAGAGAGCTGCTTATTGGTTATTCCCTGGCTACTCAGCCTGCTTTTCTTGTACCATACAATATCATTTGCACAACCCACAGAGGGCTATCCCATATCAATAATCAAGAAATACCTCACTGACTTGCCTACATGCCAATCTGATGGGGGCATTTTTCAGTTGAGGTTCCGTCTTCACATAGGATGCTGGCTTGTACCAAGTTGACAAAACAAAAAAACAAACAAAAACAAAAAAGCATCTAACTAGGATATCATTCCTGCTCTGTCCCATTCTCTGACAAAAGGTTGAGCCAAGCATTTGATCTGGGGAAAAAAAATCAGATCTTAGTTCAGCTAAGAAGGTCTGAGGGGAGTGCAGGGAAACAACTCAAGAAAATAACCAAACACCATTAAGAACTATAGGAAAGGGCAAGGGTTACTAGGTCAGAGGTTGAAGGGAATAGGGGTAGTACTGCATCCAAGCACATGAGTGTACAGAGAGAAAACAACTGGAGAGGTAAGTAAAAGGAGGAGTGGGGTGACAATGCAGAGTTAAAGATGAGACCAGTAAATCCCAGTGAGTCCTACAGCAGGGGTGAAAGCAAGTGGTGGTGTGGAGTCTCAGGTTGTAGGGATGGGAGAGCAGTATGGATGTGAGCACTCCCTGGTGTTCTTCACAGGAACTTCCTGAGAAGTGGAAGAACATGAAGAAGATGGCCATCACGGTGAGGCAGCAGGTGGCCCCTCTGCAGGTAAATGAAGTGGCCCTCCTCCGCCAGCGGTGCTCAGCCTTTGATGAAGAGCAGCAGCAATTCCAGGAGAGGTTCCGCAAAGAAGCTCCCTTCAGGTATGGACCAGGGTCGTGATCTTCCTCCTGAGCTTAGGGTTTGGCTCTTGCAGCAGAGAAAGGCTCCCTAACAGTCCTCTCGTCTCTGTGTAGGTCCTTTAGTTAGTACTGAAGGGGTGGAGTCTTAGTCCCACCTGTGTGAAGGACTGGACAACCACCCTCCCTTTAGATTTAGAAGAAGAGTTAGAAGCTTCTTATGTGCCCCCCCCCACGGTTAATGAGGGAATTATAGGGGCTTATCAAGGAATTATGATAAAATGGTTAGGATTTCCTAAATTAGAATTCTGAATTCTCATACTTTGGTTCTTTGGCTGGGCTTAAAAGGCAGTTACTAGAAAACACACTGGCACATATCATATGTATGTGTTTCCCCCGCCCCCAACCTCCAGCTGCCCCAAACACACATTTTTAAAACTGGTTGCTAGAATGCTTAAATAATGTTGGAAGGCATTTTAGTAGTTTAAGATTTTGGCAAAGGTTAAAATCTGAGGACATTTCTCTGCACTTGGTAACCCTGTGCTACCTGTTTATTGGTAATCACACATCTGGCATTAGCAGCTTCTTGCTGACCAGACATTTAGATAGCTGGTGACTCATGGCTCCCTGCTTCCCTGCCTCCTGGTCAGTGTGCCCCTGAGACACTGGTCAGAACGGTGCCCTGAGGCATACTCCTGATATTATGTTATGGGATTCTTCTTCCCATGCACTGCTTAGCCTCCAGGTCTTACCTCAGAGGTGAAGCCAGGGCTGAGTTTTGTGGTTTTAGACTTAGAAATCTCTAAATGGAGAAAGCATACAGAAGGACTGAGAGATTTCTCCCAGGTCTGCTACCATGTCTGTATCACCTCAGGCTGTTTGATACTGTTTGTGCTCCAGATGATAATAGCAGTCACCTCATAAGATGTTACTGGAATTAACAAGATAATTGCTGAAAGTGTTGACTGTTAGGCATGGTGTATTGCGTGTCCTGCTGTCCTGGTGGGCTACTGTTCAAATTTTAACACTAAAAGTCTCAAGTCTTGGCCTAATCTTTTTAAAAAATGATCTATTTTAGTTGACAAGTAATAACTGTATACATTCTGAGACATGATATAATGCATATAATTCATATGAAGTTCAATTTGGAATATTGAGGATATCCCTGCCTCAAACATTGTTTATTTCTTTGTGATGATGAGAAAATTGGACATACTCTCCTCCAGCTGCTTTGAATCATATCTTACAATCGCATACAATTATCCTATAACCAGCCTTCTGGGTAAAGGTACCCATATGCTTCCCTCCTAGTCTATCTCTGTACCCCTTTACCCTCACCTTTAGTAAGGACTGCCCTCACCAGTCAACCATCTAATGTTTATTAAGCAGCTATAACCTTCTAAAGCCACCATTGGATCTGTAAAACACAAGATACTGTTACTAAGAGGCAGGCAAAAAAAGGACTCTAAACTACATATGATATGAACATAATAAAGCTTGTGGCTCTATAGCAGGATGTGCCTACAATCACCATGCAGAGCTTTGAAAGCCCTCGATGCCCAGTCTGTCCTGAAGACCTACTAAATTAGACCCTTAGGGATAAGACCTGGGCATCGGCATTAAGTAAGGCTTCTCTAATGATTCCTGTGTAGCCCAGTTTGAGAACCACTACCCTGAGTGGTGGTTACTAGTTTTGTTTGAAGCAAACATGCAGGGACCTATAATTTCAAATGACTCCAGACCTTAGCAGTTACTTTAGGAGGTCATACCTTTATTCCAAAGAAATGTTTTTAGCTAGGAGTGTTTGTGGAACACATCAGGGAACCGTTCTTTCACAGTTCAAGGCATATCTTTTGGGTCTTCCTTTGCATGTACAGTTAAAGTTCTAAACTGAACTCAGATGCAAGGAGGCAACACAAATGCAGAGAGGTATCTGCAAGAGGTCATTGTTCATCACAATCCTGTCAATGGCAGCTATTCACAAGCCTTTGTGTCAACTGTCTACTTAAAATCCTTCAAACGAATCCATAGATGCTTACAGAAATATCTCCCCACAGTGACTGTTTGACAGGAACCAATTATGGTGTCCTTTTGTGGGTTCTTCGAGTGGTGGTAGTCATCACTCATGCATAGGTAGCATGTATTGTTCAATTGCTAGGCTACTTTATTTTCTTTCTGTCTATGACTTTCTTTTCCATCTTAGCATTCCTTTCTGGTGCCTGCCATGGCGGTGTTACTCTTAGCTGGCTTTCTAAATTCACATCTGTTAATTTCACATGCAGATGAATCTTTGGAGGAGAATGCTTCCAAAAGAACTCTCGCAACAGTCTGAGAAAACAAATGCTGCTGAAATTTTGATGTACTTCTCTTCCAGAATCATGGGGCTCTTGCTAAAGGAAAGCTTAGCAGGCATCAACTCCTGTGTTGTTTTGTTTTGTTTCTTACTTTGGTGTATGTGAGTGTGTAAAATGTGTAGCCAAGTGTGCTCTTGTTCCTATAAGACTTGATTCTTTGTAGATCTCTAGGGTCTGCTGCATTCTCTGACAATACAAGTGTCTGTCCTTTCAGTGGGCGATGCTCAACTTCTAATGTTCTTGTCTTTGAGAGAGAAGAAGAAAATGAGTGTCTCATTAGGCTTTTGCCATCTGACAGGTGCTAGTACAAAGTTCGGCTTCTGAAATTTAGATTCTCTCTTCGTGCCCAAGTCAAATGTTCCTTCTTCCTTTAGTTCTTCTAAGACAGCTCAGCGTATTTCCTAGCTGAGTTCCCACTCTTACAATAATTGACGAAACTGTCATATTCAAATTCAAGGACCTTCTACTGCTTTTTCAATCTATGACAAATTGTACTGAAACCAATATTCCCTGCTTCTTCTGTCAGTCCTTTGATCAGTCTTTGACCTTGAGCACAAGTTGCCTGACCTTAAAGAATGGTGCCATGCTAAATACTCTTCCTACCTTTTCAAGGCCAAGGTAACACAAGGATTTCATAGCCTAGAAAGTCTATCCTATGAGTGCCAACTCACAGAGAGACTGGTAGAGCTTTCAACTGGCCTCCAGATTCTGTGAACAGCTGTCAAAGCTGACCTGAGGATGCCCTCCATTAGAAGCTGTGCATAACAGCAACAAGAAAGAACAGGTTTTCCTAATGGCCTCACACAGGAACATGAGGGAAAAGAGGCCATGGATTCTGCTTGCAAAGTCCCTGTTGTCATTTCTAAAACTAGAGAAAAGAGCAATATTGGTCATTAAATTAGTGTCAGAGACATAGCAAAATACTAACATAAAGATATATTATCAGTTCAGCTGGCTGGCTTACCAGTTAACTTGACTTCCTTGTATGATTTAGGCTTCCATATAGTAGATGAGACTTGGCCTCAACAGTGGAGTTAGCTAAGAATTATAAGGGCACTAGAATTTTCAGAAATATACATCCCATAACATCAACAAATTATAGCCTTAGGGATATTTCAAAAAACAAGAAATGAGACATGCTCTTGGTACCATCTTTAACTGAAACTGCCCACACATCCTGGGTATTTATTGATTCAATGGCAAGTAAATTCCATTTGGGGTTAATAATCAAGATGGATAGCAATGATGTTCTAGAGAAAGTAGTCATGAACAAAAAGGCACAATGGCTGAAAATATAAGGCTCAGATTGAGTACAGCTGAGATGCAGGAGCTGGAACATGAGGGTAGGCAGAGAGGTCCAGATGACCCAGTTTAAGAACACAGCCTTTGAGATGTACAATGGGTTTTGTTCTGACATATTTGACATACCTGACCTACCAAATACTAAGCTAATAGCACAGTAGGACACAAAAGGTCAGTTGTGTCCTCATGATTGCATGCCTGGTTTTCTGGTACCTGCTCTATAACATCATGACAGAGGATTGAACTGCAAGCCTATTTCTAGCCAAAGGAAAACAAAATCTACATTCCAAATTACAGTGCTACTAAATTAGTATTGCCTTTTTGCCACTGGAGAATAAAAGACACACATTAAAGCATCAGATACAAGAAATTTGTCTGAAATATAACTCTACTTTTGCATGGAGCAGGACAAGCTGAAGGCCAGGTCTCAACTGAGACATTAAAACAACCGTGAATCAAAATGCTAAGGCCTGAACTGAAGCAATGTCCAAAACTGGATTTGAGAAACAGGAGAGAGAATCAACAGGAACTTGGGGAAGACGATGGGATGCTTCTTCTTTTTTAGATTGGACAAATGGGTAGATATTGGTCCTGAGATGGGCCAGTACAGAGTGTGCAGGACTGGGGATCACAGTTCAGGGTGGGCACCTCCAGTTTTGTGTGCCAGTAGAGTATTGGGCAGTACACATCCTTCTTCATCCTACATGCAGATGCCTTACTACAGTTAGCATTCACCACTTGTGACTAGCTTCCCAAGAGTCAGAATAGACTCTTCCTGCTCTCTCTCTCTCTCTCTCTCTCTCTCTCTCTCTCTCTCTCTCTCTCTGTCTCTCTCTCTCTCTGTGTCTCGTTTCTCTATCTCTTTGTGTGTGTGTGTCCTCATTTGAGCAACATATTTCCATTACTTAATTGTACTTTTATTTATGTAGACGTTTCCCCTTCAGTTTAAGATACTTGTTGCATCTTTATTTCAGTTTCAAAGATCCACTCTGCCCTTGCTCCCTCTGAGTTCATTGTTCTTAAATTCACTTCTTTCCCTGGATGAAAAAATGCTTTGTTGTTAGGACACGAGTAAGGTTTATGAAAATCTTGACAAGTTGTTATAAAGGAACATTTTTTTTTTTAGATAGAATCTCATTATATATAGTACAGGTTAGACCTCACAATCTTCCTGCCTCAGCCTCCTGAGTGGTGGGATTATAGGCATGGGCTACCATGCCTAATTCATCTGAATGTTTGATATTGCTACCTGCTCTCATATGCAGAAATTCTCCTCCAAGCTCACTCAAAAGTGATGCTCCTGCATGATCAGATATAGGAAAAGTCTTCCACAAATTTAAACAACAAACAAAATTATACCAAAAAAAAACACAGTTGAGAAACTATTGTCATTTCTGGCTGTTTCTGTGATGAGGAAAGAAAATAGCACATGTTACAATCTTCTATGCCCCACAAATACCCCCTAATTCAACATCTCGTCTAGTAAATTTTTTCTCTATTGGGCACCACAATGAATTAATAAAAGTGAAGGGTTTTTTTCATTTGTCTGAATTTCATAAATCTTGTTCTTACATCAAATAGTCAATTTCACATTCTAAGTTTACTGTAGACTCTAGAGAAATCAGAGTCCACACACACCAACAGTTCTTCTCTGAAAGAAAAAGAAAGCAAAAGAATCCTTTGTGCCTTGGTGATCGTTCTTGCTGAAACACTTGTCACAAAGACAATTCTATTTCTTCTGTTTAATCCATTATCTACTGCTTGTTGTAGAGATGTCAGGGGGAAACCCAGAAAAGATACTGTTTCCACTCTGAAAACCCCCAAGTTCTATGCGAACTCTAGCCCTGACCTGTACATGGCATTCAGTCTCATGTCTTGGTGGCCATGTCCCACAAGTCAAAACTCACTCAGAAGGAGCATATGTGCAACAGGCAGAACATGTGTCCAGGCTCACCTGGCACTAATGTAATGGTGTGTGTGTGTGTGTGTGGGTGTGTGTGTGTGTGTGTGTGTGTGATGTATGGTGTGTGTGTGTTGTGTGTGTGTGTGTGAGATTATTACTGTGCTGCATATTAGTGAGGAGTAAAGAGTAAGCAGTTCAGGTCAATGGCTTTAATTAGGATGTCTTTCCATTATTATGGCAGATATTCCTAGAGATAACTGAAGGAAGGAGCAGTTCATGAAAGGGAGTTCCCATGTCATCCTCTTCCCCATTTCACCCTTCTGCATCCTGTCAGTAAACACTCATATGTAATAGATAGAAGGAAATAGCCAGTTCTCTAATCTCTTCTATCCATTCATCATTCCCTTGAGGAGCCTCTGTGCCCTGTACAGAGTGTAGAAGAATGTATTCATTCTCTACTAAATCATAGACCCCAAATATCTACCTTCTTGAACACAGAGAACATCGCCCAAGCTTGGAGGTGGAAAAGGTAATGGGAGATGAGAAAAGAAAAACCGAGTCCCTTTGAAACTCAGGTCATGCATGCCCCTGACTGCATGTCTGCTCTGTGAGCTCCTTTATATGAGAGGCTTTTCTGTTGAGGAAGGCTATGCCCGAAGCCTGCCTTGTGGGAGGGAAGTACCAAGTGTTGACACTAAAGGATCAAGAGCTACCTCCAACTGGGTGTGTGCTTTCTGCATTCAACAGAATAGGACCAAAAAAGAAAAAGAAGAAGAAGTAAGGAGATAAAACTAGGCATTAATCTCAAGAAAGTCAAGTGCAGAGTTAGAGGCTGCCAGGAGGCACCAGGCCAGAGAATGGTGAATGTTTACAGATGGGGGAGATGGAAGGTAGCAAAGAGGAAGAACTTGGGAAAACAGGGAGCCAAGATTGAGGCAGCAAAGAAAGGGAATAAATTATTTAGGGCTTTGAACTCGGTTTTATTGTTATAACAGTGGTTCCTATTAAGTTGGAACACCACTGCTGGTGCTGTTGCCATCTAACATAGATGCTGATGCTGATGCTGATTCAGGCTACAGGTAGGAGCTATCCTGTGGACACGAACACTGACTTAGCACATCAGAATCACTGGGACTTTTGTGTGAAG